>CAUYRH010181236.1:0-18567 GCA_963574655.1 Perodicticus potto | reverse complement strand
CCGCCAAACAACAATGACGGCTACAACCAAAAAATGGCCGGGCGTTGTGGCGGGCGCCTGTGGTCCCAGCTACTTGGGAGGCCGAGGCAAGAGACTCGCTTGAGCCCAGGAATTGGAGGTTGCTGTGAGCTGTGATGCCATGGCACTCGACCCAGGGTGACAGCTTGAGGCTCTGTCTCAAAAAAAAAAAAAAAATTAATTAATTAATTAATTAATTAATGGTCCTTTATTGTTAGCTGGAGCAAAATTAACTCTGAGCAGAAGATTGCATAGGCACAGGGCATATATAACTTTATTGCTATTGTAGCTTTCTATTCAAGATATGTGAGAAAATTCTGAGGTAAAATTAAGAGTTTCCATATAACTCAAATTTCAATTGTTGCAATTCCAGCCTCCTATAAAATGCAGCCTCGACTCATTTATTTCTGAGGGCCCCCCCAGGGATTCCCACACTTGTTTAGAACCAAATCCAATCCTATGATTTCCCATCAGTGCTGCTTCTCCTCCATGCTGCTTTACCAGATGCTCCTCTGTCCCAGTGACGCTAAAGATATAGAATGGTGAATGAGGGGAAATAAACTTCCTCTTCCCTTTTATTATAGCCCAAATATGCTATAGTATTGGTGAAATACTTCTCTCAATTTTATTTATGTAAATATAGGTCCCTTTTTAAATATGGGACCTAAATATGGGCCTCAGTAGCTTGTGCCAGAAATGATTTCAAGGAATATGTATCAGTTTCAATTCAGAATCCCTGTTCCCTTGGTCTTATGCCAATATTTAAAGTTTTATTACTGGAACACGTCTACCATGCCTGCCTCTTTCTTTCCTTAGGATTTCTCTCCTCAAGAATACTTCTTTCTTGGCTCAGCGCTTGTGGCTCAATGGGCTAAGGCGCCAGCCATGTACACCTGAGCTGGCGGGTTCGAATCCAACCTGGGCCTGCCAAACAATGACGGCTGCAACCAAAAAATGGCTGGGCGTTGTGGCGGGTGCCTGTAGTCCCAGCTACTTGGGAGGCCGAGGCAGGAGACTTGCTTGAGCCCAGGAATTAGAGGTTACTGTGAGCTGTGATGTTACAGCACTCTATCTAGGGTGACAGCTTGAGGCTCTGTCTCAAAAAAAACAAAAGAATACTTCTGTCCTGGCTAGGTATAGTTGCTCAGCTTGTAATTCTAACACTCTGAGAGGCCAAGGCAGGTGGATTGTTTGAGCTCAGGAGTTGGAGACCAGCCTGAGCAAGAGTAAGACCCTGTCTCTAAAAAATAGCCTGGTGTTGTGGCAGGCCCTTGTAGTCCCAGCTACTCAGGAGGCCGAGGCAGGAAGACTTCTTGAGCCCAAGAGTTTGAGGTTGCTGTGAACTATGATGTTACATCACTCTATGAAGGGTGACTAAGTGAGACTCTGTCTCAAAAAAAAAAAAAAAAAAGAATACTTCTGCTCTGCCAATCCACTAGTTTGCCAGAAATCCATCAACGCTAGTACTATTGTGTGATTTTTGGGATTAGCACTATTGATATCATCTGGGAACCTATTAAAAACAAAATTCTCTAGTCCTACTCCAGAGAATGATTTTACAGAATCAGGAACTCTCTGTGTACATGTTCTGTATGCATGTGTTGTTGTTGTTTTTCTTTTCTTTTTTTTTAGAGACAAGGTCTTGCTCTGTTCCCAGGCTGGAGTGTAATAGTACAGTCATAGCTCACCTCAAATGCCTGAGCTCAACAGATCCTCCTTCCTACCTCAGCTTCCCAAGTAGGTGGGACTATAGGCATTTGACATTGTGCCTTGCTAATTTTTTAAAAAATTTCCTTGTAAAGATGAAGTCTTGCTTTGCTGCCATGCTGGAGTACAGTGGCGATCATTGCTCACTGTATCCTCAAACTCCTGCAGCATCCAACTTTTGGGCTCAAAGTATCCTCCTACCTCAGCCTCCTAAGTAAGTGGGACTCTAGGACATGCCACCAAGCCTGGCTATTTTTCCTTATTTTTTTAAAGAAATGGGGGTAGAATGAATTGGTCTCATTCTGTGGTCCTGAACTCCTAACCTCAAGCTATCCTTCCACCTCAGCCTCCCAAAGCGCTAGGATTATAGGCCTAAGCCACCATAGTCAGCTGAACTGTGGTGTTTTTTTTTTGTTTGTTTGTTTGTGTTTTTGAGACAGCGTCTCACTATGCCGCCATTGGTAGAGTGCTGTGGCATCACAGCTCACAGCAACCTCAAACTCTTGGGCTCAAGCGATCCTCTTGCCTCAACCTCCTGAGTAGGTGGAACTATAGGAGCCCACTGTGATGCCCTGCTATTTTTTTTTTTTTTAGAGACAAGGTCTCGTTCTTGCTCAGGGTGGTCTTGAACTCTGGAGCTCAAGATCCACCCACCTCAGCTTCCTAGAGTGCTAGGATTATAGGTGCCAGCCACTGCGGCCAGTTTAGGAATCTGCAGTTTTGATATGCATTCTAAGTGACTCTAATGCAGATATTGCTTGGCTATACATTGAGAAACACTGATCTAGAACTACATTAGTTAACAACCACTTACACAGTTGAGAAGCATGGTAGGTAATTGTTAACATTCATAGAGTAAGAATTATGATGAATTTGATTTATAATTACAAAAATGAACCTCCATAATTATTTATTGAATACAAGGCGGTACTCCAGGGCACAGAAGAGAATATTGAACATGGTCATATGGAGGCAGTGTAACGTAGCAGGAAGCATGATAGAAAGCCCCAAGCTCCTGGTCTTGCCATTGACTAATTTTACAAGCTTAGGTAGGTCAATTTACTTCTCTTAACTTCAGTTTTCACATTTTGAAAAAAAAAGGGGGGGAAATATTAGCTTGAATGATTTTTCTATGTGGTTTTGTGAATGAAATGGGAATGTATAATAAGGGATTTATAAATTTTGAAGAACTCTTTATATCTATTATTATTTTCAATGCCCTTAAATTGATTATAATCTGGTTAGGAAGACAAAACATAAGCATCTACAAGTGAAATAAAAATATGACACCTCTGGCTCGGCGCCTGTGGCTCAAGTGGCTAAGCCGCCAGCCACATATACCTGAGCTGGCGCCTGACCTGGTGGGTTTGAATCCAGCCCAGGCCTGCCAGACAACAATGATGGCTGCAAAATAGCTGGGTGTTTGGGTGTTGTGGCAGGTGCCTGTAGTTCCAGCTACTTGGGAGGTGGAGGCAGGAGAATCTCTTGAGCCCAGGAGTTGGAGGTTGCTGTGAGTTGTGATGCCATGGCACTCTACTCAGGGCGACAGGTTTAAAAATAAAAAACACACATATATATATATGACACCCCTCTAGGCTGTGCATTAGGGCTACTATGAAGTGCTTTCCAGGATGAGAATTAAATAACAAAATCAGTATAAAATGAATCAGCTTAGTAATTTATAATAGTTCTCTTAAAAGATAGGATTCATTCAGTGTTTAAAATAAGTAAAAGTAAGGTCTGGAAATTGAATCAAAGTCTGAATAAATGCAAAAAATTACAGTCTTAAAAATTGGGTGTTTAAGGGCGGTGCCTGTGGCTCATCGAGTAGGGTGTCGGCCCCATATACCGAAGGTGGTGGGTTCAAACCCAGCCTCAGCCGAACTGCAAAAAAAAAAACAAAAACAGAAAAATAGCTGGGCATTGTGGCAGGCACCTATAGTGCCAGCCACTCGGGAGGCTGAGGCAAGAGAATCGCCAAAGCCCAGGAGTTGGAGGTTGCTGTGAGCTGTGTGACACCACGGCACTCCACCGAGGGTGATAAAGGGTCTACAAAAAAAAAAAAAAAAAAAAAAAAATTGAGTGTTTAACCTGTGGCCCACAGGCTGCCTGCAGATTATATGAGGACTTTTTTGCTTATCTGTGGTCACAGATATCTTGAAAATTATCCATGGACCTTTTTTGGTTCACCTGCTTTCATTAGTGTTTGTGTATTTCATGTATGTTCCGAGACAACTCTTCTTTTAATGTCATGCAAAAAAGCAAAAAGATTGAACACCCCTCTCCAATTATATTATTCTTAGGAAAGCATGTAGTAACAGAAAGGGGGGTGATGATCTGCATGGAATCTCGAGAAGATCCCAAAGCATAAGGGTTTGTCACAGTGTGCTTTGATCACTGTTTGTTGTGGAGGTCACCTGGACAGATGGATGGTCTGGTATCTGTCTGTTCTTTTCACAGTATTGTAGCATAGTAAGTTGAATAGTTGTGTGAACTAGGCCTGGCGCAGTGGCTCGTATCTGTAGTCCTAGCACTCTGGGAGGCTTAGATGGGTGTATGGCTTGAGCTCAAGAGTTTGAGACCAGCTCTGAACAAGAGCGAAAACTTGTCTCTATTAAAAATATAGAAAAATTAGCTGGGCATTGTGGTAGGTGACAGTAGTCCCAGCTACTTTGGAGGCTGAGGCAAGAGGATCTCTGGAGCCCAGGAGTTTGAGGTTGCTGTGAGCTGTGACACTATGGCACTCTAGCCTGGGGTAACAGAGTGAGACTCTGTCACTAAAAAAAAAAAAAAAGAAAAAAAGAAAGAAAGAAAAAAATTAGTTGGGTGAATTAGTCAGAAAAATCATTTGATTAATCTTTTTTTGCAGTGATGCCTTATTTACTAAGCCACTTTCAATTATAATTTAGCTTCTCAAGTATTGACGATTGATGATAAAAAAGTATATTGACTTCCTAACAGCAATCTCTAACTTATAAAGTTATAAGATGACATTTTAAGACATACATTCCTTGAGAGTTTAGCTCCTATTAATTAGTTTTTATCAGCTGATTAACTCAGGTTGCACTAAGAAAAATCAAGCTTCTGGACCATCTCACTGATAATAAGGATGGATTTACTCAGTAATTAAAAGCACTAAACTACAAGATTTGGAGTCAAACAAATTAGGGTAAGAAGCCTGGTTTGCCTCAGTTCCGTCATCTGGAAAATAGAATATATCTACTTCACAGCATTGTTGCAAAGACTAAATGTATGTTAAGTGCTTATCAAATCCCCATAGTAATAGCAGAATAAATATTTGTTGAATATTTATTCAACAAATGAATGAACAATTATTGCCACCCAGTAAGTTTTGTGGGGCACCCTCTTTGCCTCAAAGACTTTCTATCTCTGTTCTCTTTAATATCAGGGTAATAATGTTTCTATAAAGCAATATATTATTAATTGCAGATGAAAGATATAAATAATTGGTGTTTGGACGAAAATGTGAATGGGATTACTGGGGTCAGAGGGGTCTAGAAAAAAACTTTAAGTACTATCTGGAACTTGGTTTATTAATAGTTCTTAAAACAGAGGTTAAACACTGAAATCCTAATAGGGAAAATTTCGTCTGGAGTAAGATTAGACAAGCCCAGTCCAAAGAGGGCAGCCTCTACTCAGTTTCTGCCAATTGAATTGTGCAAGGATCTAGGTCTGCTTGACCTTTGAGTTTTCACAGAAAATCTGGAGTGTTGGTTTGACCATGAAAGCTTCCAGTTATTGGATAGTGATGAATAATTAAGAGAAAAAAATTTAACTACAAACCAAACCAAGCATGTCTGTGAGTTTAATCTGGATTGTGAGCGTCCAGGTTGTACCTATACTCTAAAGGCTATGTAACACTGTATCAGTAAAAAGGAAATGGGACCAAAAGTATGGGGAAAAGTTTAAGGTGCTTTTGAGGCCAAGTGTAGACATGTTTGACTGGATGGAATAGGAGATTCATTTAAAGCAGAAGAAAGAAAAGGTTAGACAAATGAGCTTGTTTTTGTAAAGTTTATTGACTATTTGATAAAATATCAGAGTGTTGGGCAGAGAGAGGCCATTCCTAGTTGGGTTTATGTTTACTTTTGGTTTTTTCTTCTCGAGACAAGGTCTCATTCTGTTGCCTGGGCTACAATACAGGGGCATTATCATAGCTCGCTGCAACCTCAAACTCCTGGGCTTAAATGATCCCCCTTCCTCAGCGTCCTGAGTACCTTAGCCTAGAGGTACATGCCACCATGCCCAGCTAATTGTTTAATTCTAGAGACTGACTGTGTCACTATTTCCCAGGCTGGTCTTAAACCCCCTGGCTCAAGCATTTCTGCCTCAGCCTCCCAAAATGCTAGGATTTACAGGCATAAGCTACTTGTCCCATTTCTACTTTTTGAATAAATTAGTGGAGTAGAGCCTATTCTATTAATGGTATTGAGGTTCAATGAACATGTGTTAGATACATATTTGCTACACTCTGTGAGGCTCTGTTTTAAAACTGCTATGTGATTCATACTTGTCTCAAGAATGAGGGATGATATTAAATAAAACATATAATATAGTTTGATAAAGTTACATTAGAAGTAGATAGATGGAGCCAGGCACCATGGAGCCATAGCACCTGTAGTCCCTGCTACTAAGAAGACTAAGGTAGGAGGATCAATTGAGCCCAGGAGTTTGCAGTTGCAGTGAGCTATAATCATGCCACTGCACTCCAGCCTGGGCAACAGAGTGAGATCTCATCGCTAATAAATAAATAAATAGATAAGATTTTACAGAAGGGAGGAAGCATCTATCTCTTTATATTTTAAAAGCATTTACAATTATTAAGGTATGTGCCTTAATGCCTAGGTAGTAGTTTTAAAGACGGGGATCTCACTCTTGTTCAGAGCTGGTCTCAAACTCCTGAGTTCAAGTGATCCGCGCACCTCGGCCTCCCAGAAGTCCTAGGATTACAGGCATGAACCACTGTGCCTGGCCCTATATTTGATGTGTTATTTGAGTGTTCTTGTATCATGTGTAATCAGACTGCTGTCTGAATACAATAAGGTGTATCAAAAAGAAAAAAAAATTAAGCCGGGCATAGTGGCTCATGCCTGTAATCCTAGCACTCTGGGAGGTTGAGGTGGGCAGATTGCTTGAGCTCACAAGCTTGAGACCATCCTGAGCAACAGCAAGACCCCATCTCTAAAAACATAGTTGAGTGTTTTGGCAGGTTTCTGTGGTCTCAGTTACTTGGGAGGCTGAGGCAAGAGGATTGCTTGCGTTCAATAGTTTGAGGTTGCTGTGAACAACAATGCCATGGAGCTCTACCAAGGGCAACAAAGTGAGACTGTCTCCAAAAAAAAAAAAAGTAAGATAGAGAGTGGTGAAGATGAAGCTGGCAAGGAAGTGACTTGCTACTCACAAAGACTTTGTATTTTAGCATGGGGATAAGAAGATTTTTTTTTTTTTTTTTTGAGACAGAGTCTCATTATTTTGTCACCCTCGGTAGAGTGCTGTAGTGTCATAGCTCACAGCAATCTCAAACTCTTGGGCTCATGTGATTCTCTTGCCTCAGCCTCCCAAGTAGCTGGGACTACAGGTGCCCACCACAATACCTAGCTATTTTTAGAGACAAGGTCTCACTCTGGCTCAGGTTGGTCTTGAAACCTATGAGCTAAGGCAATCCACCTGCCTCGGTCTCCCAGAGTGAGTGGATATATTTTTATTTTTTGGAGACAGAGTCTTACTTTGTTGCCCTCAGTAGAGTACCGTGGCGTCACAGCTCACAGCAACCTCAAACTCTTGGGCTCAAGTGATTCTTTTGCCTCAGCCTCCCAAGAAGCTGAGACTACAGGCAACTGCCACAACACTTGGCTTTTTAGAGATGAGGTCTTGCTCTGGCTCAGGCTGGAGAGAGGATATATTTTTTATTTTTATTTTTTATTTATTTTTTTTTTTGAGGATATATTTTTTAAAAAGACAAATTGGGCAAAAGGTCAGGCAGGGAATAGGTGAGATGGAAACCAAAGCTTAGGTTGTAAAAGTAAATCTCTCATAGAGATTAAAGATGATTTGATTATCTACTGGGATGTAGGAGAAGGAGTTCAAGTAATTGAGTGGACGGTGTTGCCGTTAACCAAAATAGGGAATTTTAAGAGGAAAAATTTTTGCTAGGCAGATGTAGGGGTTTGTTCAGGGTGGGATATATCATTTGGTGTGGCTGTATAACTTTAGGAAGGAGATGGCTAGTGTTGGATGTGTAATAATAATTGTAATTTTATTACGTTGTGACATGCATTGTTCTTAGTGCTTTGCGTCTGTTAACTTATTAATGCTCATAGTAACTCTCTGAGATAGGTAATGCTATTCCCCATTGTAAAGATTAGGAAACTGTGGCATAGATGTCCTAACTTACCCAAAGTCACACAACTAGGAAGTGGTGTAAGTAAGATATAGGTTTCGGGATTGGTACATAAGTCTAGGAAAAGTGCTGACTGTGTGCTAGGCATTAGGGTAGAATTCAGAACAAGACAGACCTGGGCTTTGTTTTCATGGAGTTTATAGCCTAGTAAGTCAGATACATTTGGTGGTTCTAAAAGATAATCACCCAAGTGAAGAATGAGAAAATAAGAAAGCCAAGGGGAAAACAATCCTTAGGGATACTAATATTTAATGGGTAAAGAGAAGAAAAGGCCTAAGGAAAGAGATGAAAGGAAGAAAACTGAGAGTGAGTGAGGTCTCAGAAAATACTGGAAGAGGGAATTGTTGAGGAAAGAGTGTTAATTGTTGGAGAGGTCCAGTAAGATAGGGAATGAAGGTATCCAGTGGCATTAGTAACTAACAGATCTTTGATGGCTCCAGCAAGAGCAGCTTCTTAAGAAGCTAGCTGGAAGCAAATTGCAGTGAATTAAGGTAAGGTTTGAAAGCAGGACCAGAAGAAGGACTGGAGTTAAGGGAGGTGAATTAGTCCTGCAGTAGTCTAAGCAGAGAAAATAATTTTGTGAATCAGAGTAACAGCAGTGGTAAGGGAAGGATTAAAGCACAAGAAAAACATTGGAAGGGAAGAATCATTATTATAAGGGAAGAAGAATCTAAGATGATTCCATTCTTTTTTTTTTTTTTGAGACAGAGTCTCACTTTGTCACCCTCATTAGAGAGCTGTGTCATCACAGCTCACAGCAACCTCCAACTCCTGAGCTTAGGCGATTCTGTTGCCTCAGCCTCCTGAGCAACTGGGACTACAGGCGCCCACCGCAACACTCGGCTATTTTTTTGTTGCAGTTTGGCCGGGCCGGGTTTGAACCTGCTACCCTTGGTATATGGGGCCGGCGCCCTACTCACTGAGCCAGAGGCGCCACCCATGATTCCATTCTTGATTCTATGTTCCTGGGAGAGCGGTGTTGCCATTATCAGAGATAAGAAATTAAATATATTGAGTTTGGCATGACAGTGGGGTGTTTAGCAGGCAGTTTAGTAGAAGCAGAAAATTCAAAATGTAATTGTTGAAATGTACCAGGATTGGTATTAAGTCTGCAATAAGCATTTTCCTCTAGTATTGCTTATTTAATATACCATATAGTATATGACCATTTGTTTACTAACTGAGTTTCTCCTTACTACAGCTTAAGAATAACTTTTATTATGCTGGTAACATCAAAATTGTGTGTTGTTGCTGAGGAAATAATGCTATTAAAATAATTACTACTTCCAAATGACTGTTCATGGAAGGACCATGATATTTATATATATGGTATAGGATGGCCATAAAGTTCATGTGCAATTTAAAATAGTTGTCTATATGGCCACCCTGTATTTTTCCTTTATACCTATATGGCAGTTATTATCGGCCAGGTACTGCTATAATCACTTTACAAATGTTAACTAATTTATTTATTATATTTATTTATTTTTTTGAGACAGAGCCTCAAGCTGTTGCCCTAGGTAGAGTGCTATGGCATCATAGCTCACAGCAAGCTCCAACTCCTGGGCTCAAGCGATTCTCCTGTCTCTGCCTCCCAAGTAGCTGAGACTACAGGTGCCTGCCACAATGTCTGTCTATTTTTTGGTTGCAGCCGTCATTGTTGTTTGGCGGCTCTGGGCTGGATTCAAACCTGCCAGCTCACGTGTGTGGCTGGTGCCTTAGCTGCTTAAGCCACAGCTAAGTTAAGTCAATGTTAACTAATTTAAATTTACTAATCTAAACAATGTCATGAGGCAAAATTTTTTTATTCTCATTTTACAAATGAAATATTGAGGTTAAAAAGGTGAAATAACTTGGTCAAAATCACACATATAATAAATGGTAGAACTGGGTGTCAAACCCAGGCAGTTTGTAATAGTACAGATGCAGACCTTACACTTTGACATTCTGACAAATTTCCAAACATTTGCAAAATACTAATAATGAGTAAGTTAAGACTTCAAACAAAATAGTGGTCCAAACTTGTAAGTTTTTTTTTTTTTTTCGAGACAGAGTCTTTTTTTGTCGCCCTGGGTAGAATGCTATGGCGTCATAGCTCACAGCAACCACCAACTCTTGGGCTCAGGCTTGGCACCTGTAGCTCAGCAGCTAGGGCGCCAGCCACATACACTGAAGCTGGAGGGTTCGAATCCAGCCCCAGCAAACTACAACCAAAAAATAGCCAAGTGTTGTGGCAGGCACCTGTGAATCCAGCCCCAGCAAACTACAACCAAAAAATAGCCAAGTGTTGTGGCAGGCACCTGTACTCCCAGCTACTTGGGAGGCTGAGGCAAGAGAGTTGCTTAAGCCCAAGAGTTTGAGGTTGCTGTGAGTTGTGACGCCATAGCACTCTACCAAGGGTGACATAGTGACACTCTGTCTCAAAAAAAAAAAAACAACAACCAAAAACAAACAAACAAAAAACTCTTGGGCTCAAGCAATCTCTTGCCTCAGCCTCCCAAATATGTGGGACTACAGGCGCACCCACCAGGATGCCCAGCTATTTTTATAGATGAGGTCTGGCTCAGGCTGGTCTTGTACTCTTGAGCTCAGGCAATCCACCCACTTGAGCCTCCCAGAGTGCTTCAAACTTGTAACATTTGAATGCCATTCATTATGATGCCATTATGTAACATCATTCTTCCTTTACAGATAAAAGAAATACAATTTTAAATGTAATTTTTTTTCTTTCTTTTTGAGACAGTCTTACTATGTTAAGCTCCATAGGGTGCTGTGGCGTCACAGCTCACAGCAACCTGAAACTCTTGGGCTTAAGCTATTCTTTTGCCTCAGCCTCCCAAGTAGCTCGGACTGCAGGCCCCCGCCACAACACCTGGCTATTTTTTGTTTGCAATTGTCATTGTTTAGCAGGCCCAGACCTGGTTCAAACCCGCCTGTCTTGGTGTATGTGGCTGGCGCCCTAACCACTTAGCAACTGGCATCAAGCCTTAAATGTAATTTTCAATGATTGTCTTGGTAATGCAAAATACAGTTTTGTATTTTTTTCTAGTTGAAATGTAAAGGAAAGTGCCATTTGTCTCTAATTACTGGAATTCATTATAAAAAAAATAGGCTGGATGCAGTGGTTCATTTGGCATGCCTTGTCAGGAGGATTGCTTACGACTAGGAGTTTTAGAACAGGTTTGGGCAACATAAAGAGATCCCATATCTAAGTTAAACAAAAAAATTAGCTGGGCATGGCGGTGCCTGCCTATAGTTCCAGCCACCCTGGAGGCTGACGCAGGAGGATCGCTTGAGCCTAGGAGTTCCAAAGGCTGCAGTGAGTTGTGATCAGCCATTGCATTCCAGCTTAAGCAACAGCAACACTCTGCCTCTTTATAAAAAATACTGTGCTGTAATCCTAGAACTCTAGGAGGCCCGGGCGGTAGACTGCCTGAGGTCAGTTTGAGACCAGCTCTGAGCAAGAGCTAGACCCTGTCTCTAAAAATAGCCAGATGTTGTGGCCGCGCCAGTAGTCCCAGCTTCTAGGAGGGCAGAGGCAGGAGGATTACTTGAGCCCAAGTTTGAGGCTGCTGTGAGCTATATGACGCCACAGCTAACCCAGGGTGACAAAGTGAGACTCTGTCTAAAAAAAAAAAGGCAAAGAAAACAACACCCACGCAAAAAAAAAAAAAAAAAAAAAAAAGAGAAAAAACAAACCCCAAACCCTGAATGGTAATAAGTTGTATAAAATATTCAGGATAAAGTATAAGAAGTCTAATTTATTACTAGCATCAATAATATTAATACTCATATTCCCTAATTCAGCCTATTCAAGCAGGATGCCAAACAGATGAAGAACACCTAATTAAATACCATCAGTCTTGTTCATGAAATTCAAGTTTAAAGAATCAAAAAATCAAAAAAGAGTTACCAAGAAACCAAATATTAAGTTTTAAAGAAGTTAGCGAGGAGATGTGCGAGGAAGGGCACGTTTCAGAGATGAGAGAGGTGAAGAAGACATTTTCTGCATTGGAGATTTAGGACCGTCTGGTCAGGCTGCACGCTTTTTACAACGGGTAGGGCCTAGTCTGTGACATAAATCTGTAAAGAGCTCAGAAAACTACAACTTAGGCTTGGTGTCTTATCTTCTTGCTGCTTAAAGGTCTTTCCATTAATGTTCCGATCACTGGTGGCAGTCACCGCTGTAATTACTGCTTGTTGGGACTTTGTTTTTGTTTACTTGGTAGCAGTGGTGCACCACGAAAGGCAGAAACAGAAGAAACAGAAACCTCTGTTACTTGCGAAGTTGAGAAGAGGAAAGCGGCGCTTCTTAATCCTCCACACTCCTATTTTAGCCCAAAGGAAGGTCCTCGGCAGCTCTAAGAGATAGCGTAGAACTATCACCGCGTAGGAGCGCTCCTGTCCGGAGGCGGGACCACGAGAAACTCCGCCTCCTAAGCCCAATCCCGGCTCTCAGCCGGCGGACAGGAAGCGGCGGCGGGCCTAGCTGCCCGGGAACGGGCTCCCGCGCGCATGCGCGCGCCCCTGAAGCGCCTGGGGGACGGGGAGGGGCGGGAGGTAGGGGCGCGGCTCTGCGAGCCTGTTGGATGCCCGGGCATCACATGGTGAGGAAGGAGGCGGAGGTCTGGGTTTCGGGGGAGGGGAGTAGAGAAGAGGGAAGGAGCGAGGGAAGGAACGCGGGGAAGGGAGGAAGGAAACGAACGAGGGGGAGGGAGGTCCCTGTTTTGGAGGCGCCAGGAGCGTTGCCGGCCCCTGAAGTGGAGCGAGAGGGAGGTGCTTCGTCGTTTCTTCTGCCGGGGGAGGTCCCGGCTTCCCGAGGAGGCTCCCGACCAAGCCCCTCAGCTTCTCCGTCCGGATCGATGTGCTGCTGTTAACCCGTGAGGAGGCGGCGGCAGCGGAAGATGGTGTTGCTGAGAGTGTTAATTCTGCTCCTCTCCTGGGCGGCGGGGCTGGGAGGTGAGGCACGACCGCGAGCGCCGGGGGCGCAGCAACCACGGCGGAGCAGCGGCCGGGCCGAGCAGAGCCCAGTCGCGCCGCGCGGCGGGCGCGTCAGTCAGCCCGGCCGGCCAGCGGCGCCAGTCGGGCGCGCCGCGCTCCCGGTTCCCGGCTCCCTATTGTCCCCAGCGCACCGCCCGCGTTCCCTTCCGTGGCGGGCCAAGGAGGCTCGGAGCCTCCGGCGAGGCCTTCCCCGCCCCCCACCGCCCCGGCGGCCCGGGAGGCGGGGGTCGCCTCCTAGAGCAGAGAAGTCGGGAGATCGGGTCGACCCGGGGAGCCCAGGCGGGTGGCCGCATCCCTCCGGTCCGCTCGGCGCGCGCCGGCGCGGGCAGCCGGCATGGGCTGGCGGTCTCGCTGTCTTCGTTCGGCGCTCACCCTCCGCACCATTGCTTCCCCAGCCCCCAGCCCGTGCCCCGTGGCGGATTCCGGAGTCCGCTCTGCCGCCGGGAACCGCCGCGCAGACTCGTGGGAAGTTGTGATGTTTGCGACTGGGCTAGTTTATTGTTCTTTACCGGGCGCGGGGATCCTGACCGACCCGGTTCTGCAGAGGGGCCACCCGCGGAGTAGTAACAGTCATCACTCGGGCTCCGCTTGCGCCCTGTGTTTGGAGGGCGATCGCAGAATGGAGTGTTTGTGTTGGGGTGAAAACATTCTGTCGTCCAGGGGATAGGATTTGGTGGGAAGGGGAGCCGGTTCGGGATGTTCTTTGATCTGTAGGCAAGATTGGATTTCTCAGAGTAGAAGTTTGGTCCCTTGGTGACCCAACTTGAAGAGTTTTCTTAAACTCTCAGGTGGAGTAGACGTACACTGTAGTCGGACTGTCAAAACAGTGCTCCCTCCTCCCTACATGTTAAAGTTAAATTTGCTAAAAGCATATGATTTCTTGACTCGTGTTTTGAAGACAATGGCTTTTATTTTCATTGTATCCCAGAACCAGCCCTGTCATTTAGGTCTGTGTGAAGAGCTTTATTTTAGGTGAGCTT
Organism: Perodicticus potto; assembly: GCA_963574655.1. NCBI lineage: Eukaryota > Metazoa > Chordata > Mammalia > Primates > Lorisidae > Perodicticus > Perodicticus potto. Next base: position 4,440 of record CAUYRH010181236.1, on the reverse strand, counting down.
TTTGATCTGCCCCAAAGTATACTTAAAAACCTCAAAGTATGCTTAAAAGCGTCGAAATGAAAACTTTTCAGAAGTGCTTAGGATGAATGTCTGTAGGTTAATTTGATAACTTAGAAAATGTTTGTATGTTTTATTCAATGCATTGTTTCTGTCCTTTGTCACTTTGACTTATGACTGCAGGGCCAGGCATATTCCGGTCCTGTACTTAGTTCAAGGGTGGTACTGTGTAGGCAGACTTCTGTTGTAATTTGTTGTGTTCATATGTTAGACAAATATTTTAGATTAACAGCTGCTATCGTTTCCTTAACTTTTAAAAGGATCATGTGCTGGCGACCATCTTAAAGGCTTTTTATCATCATCTACTCTTCGTATTTGTATTTTAAATGTGGTTTCCAACAGCTTCTCTGGGTCTTTTCACTTTTTGTGATTATATTCAGATGTTAAGACACTGTTCCCTGTGAGGTAATACAAAGACAGACATGAGGGAGGCATTTTAAATTACTGAGTAGTATGTAAAATGTCCTTTCTAAAATAATAAAAATAGTAAGAAACTAATGTAGTGTAATACTTGAAGAAGTAATTGAACATCATAATCTATTGAGGTAAAGACCCTTCTACAGAAGTTTTCTAAATTCAGAACTTGAGTTTTTCTTACATTAAACATTTAGTTAAAAGGCTAATTTTTGATGTTTTGCAGTAAGCAGAACTTTTTCAAAAAAACATGATTTTTTAATTTAAAAATAAGCATCAAGATTGCAACTTTTGGGTACATGAAAATATTTATAATTTTATTGTAATGTATACTGTTTTCATCAAATCTGAGCTATTAGTGGTCAGATTTGTAAGATTTATATGATTATGCAGTGTGTGGTATGTTCAAATTGAATATACATTTGTTTTAACATATGAGGAATGAGTGTGTATAGATTAGAGGAAGTAGTGGAAATACAGATTTAAAGTACAAATCTTTTTCAGGTACTTAATAAACCCATTTAGTTGTTTCTTCCTTTCTAATTTGTCAGTGACTATTGGGTGTGAATCTTTTCTGGCTCTACATATGACTGGGGTGGGAGTTAGAAGGGAGAATTAAAATATTTAGAATCATAAAATGTAAACTTTCATAGTGCTATCGTGCTATCCATTTCTAACACAGTCCCATCCTTTATATTCTTAGAAATGTAACATTTGAAGAGTTCACAAATTGTCTCTATCACCATGTACTCAGATATATACATATAAATGTTTTTATTTTTTTGTAACTATGTCAGAAATTTAGTAGGACTATTCTTGTAAATGTCCCAACACATTTTATATATCTTATGTATTTTATGCAGATAATGTTGGAGAGTTAATGTTCTTCTTTTGTTTTTTTAAAATTAATTGGTATGTTGGAGAAGTCAAAAGGTATTTCACCAGTGTTTTGGTTTTATGAAATCATACATGAACTTTGGAGTATAACATGTTTTCTGTATTTAAAAATCTGGTGTAAATGCTTTGCTTTGTACCATACCTTCTATAGAAATTAAGTTTTCTGCAAGTTTGACCAAGAGCATTAAAAACATTAAAGCTTGATCTTAACCTATTTCTCTGACTTCTACCAGTCGGTAAGAGTTTATGAGATTGATGAAGAGACACACTTTTTATTTTTACTTTTAAGGAACTTTGACTCTTTAACTTGAGTTTGAGAGTCCCTCCCCCACATTAATTAGTAGTGTCTTCTGTGTGTTTGTACAGGATCTCTGTTAGGAGGCTTTGAGGGATTCTGTAGGCCCTTCTTTCTTTTCTAATGTGCTTTTAATAACTTGTTTAAGATCTTGGGGTGCATATTATCTGACTTCTTTAAGATTTTCATAAAGACTTGAGAGGCTGAGTGGGGAACATAAGGGACATTTCTGTGATGCTGTTTGTATATCTGATACTATGTTAGGAGTTCCACTTTTCAACATTTAGGAGAGAGGGTTGATATTTTACAGTTGAAGAAACTGAGGCTTGAAGAGATAATATTTCTAGCAAAATCCATTTTTAAGTGGTAAATTAGACATTCAAACCCAAGTCAGTTTGACCATAGAGCCTAACCTTTTTCTCCATTGCTCCCTCAAATGCTTTTGAAAGCAGTTTTCACACTTTAGTTCCGAGCTGGCCTCTTGACTAAACTGCCTCTGAGGTGTGTTTTGTTTTATTTGTAGTGTCTTTAAATTTTAGCCAGTGATCAGCATTGAAAAATTGGGAAATTTCTCATTGAAATTCATGGATTTCTGGGTTTTTTTGGAAGACTAGGAAATCCGGGTACTAGTGGGCTGCATTCCTGTTGTCTGGAGCTGAGCATGAGGGCAGTAGCTGCCCATTTTAAACTGGTCCTGTGCTTCCTGCTGGTAATACACCTGGCCCGTTTCACTCATTTTTATTACCTTCTTGGGTCTTGTGGGTGTGTTGTTTACATTTCTACCTCAGCTTTATCTTGTATAGATGGTTTCAACTTTTTAAAAGTGTTTATTTTGACTGTGACTTTTTATCCAATTTTTAATATATTTTTTGGTAATTTTTTTTCCTAGTCTTAAAACTTTGATAATAAAAAACATGGCATACACCTTTTATCTGGCATTAAGTTATTAGATTTTTTTTTTTTTTTTTTTTGAGACAGAGCCTCAAGCTGCCACCCTGGATAGAGTGCTGTGGCATCACAGCTCACAGCAACCTCCAATTCCTGGGCTCAAGTGAGTCTCCTTCCTCCGCCTCCCAAGTAGCTGGGGCTACAGGCACCCGCCACAACACCCGGCCATTTTTTGGTTGCAGCCGTCATTGTTGTTTGGCGGGCCTGGGCTGGATTCAAACCCGCCAGCTCAGGTGTACGTGGCTGGCGCCTTAGCCACTTGAGCCACAGGCGCTGAGCCAAGTTATTAGATTTTTTAAAAAATCCCTGTTAATAACAGTTTGAGGGTTTTTTAGATATAGGGCGATTATAATCTCTTTATGTGTCTTTATCTCAGTGAACAAATAAGAAAGCTTTTTCTTATTTATTTATTTATTTTTTTGGTAGAGACAGAGTTTCATTTTATCACCCTCGGTAGAGTGCCATGGCGTCACACAGCTCACAGCAACCTCCAACCCCTGGACTTAGGCGATTCTCTTGCCTCACCCTCCCGAGTAGCTGGGACTACAGGTGCCTGCCACAACGCCCGGCTAAGGAAAGCTTTTTCTTTCAACAGGGATGAGAACTCCCGAGAAAATTACTTAAGGGTCATACAAATAAAAATAAATTTGGTTTTTTAGCTTTTTAGAATGGGGTACAAGCATAAAGTCTCCTTTTGAAAACTATATAAAAAATCTTTGGGAGCAGACTTTTAAAAATTTTGGCTGTATTTGATTTTCTAAAATATATTACATGTTTACTGTCTCCTTAAAATAAACAAAATTTAATCTTAGTGATTAGGGTTTAGTATGGAGAACACCTGTTACTATTCTGGGTCCTAATATAGCTCCTGTTTTTTATTTTTCCCAAGCAACTGAAATGGCATGGTATTTTTTTTTTTTGCAGTTTTTGGCCAGGCCTGGGTTTGAACCCGCCACCTCCAGTATATGGGGCTGGCGCTGTACTCCTTTGAGCTACAGGTGCTGCCCAGTGGCATGGTATTTTATCATTTTACATTTATTCTAAGGCAGTTGTGCTTTTTATTCTTGAATCTAGTTTTAATAGTATTTCTGGCTTTTTGGTTTGGCCTCTTTGCTTTCTTGCATATCTTGAGGATATCACCTTCTAATTAGTTTCTAATGTATTTTCTGTGGGAAAACTAAGTAGTCATACTTGACCCTTGCATGTACATATAAAGTAGAATAAGTTAAGAGTCTTCTATGAAATACAGTACATGGGCTTTAGGTCTTTTTTTTCTTTTCCTTCTTCCTTATAACCTATATATTTTGGCTTTGTAGAATTTAATATTGAGGTTGCTTTGTTCTTTCTGACCAATAGAGATGATGTTGTACTAATGTTTTGTTTGGTAAAGTGAACCAGGGTAGATTGGAGAGAGGAAACTGATGAACAACCAGAAAGACACAGTAAATAAAATGCCACTTGGCTGGGGGAGGTGGCTCATGCCTTTAATCCTAGTACTCTGGGAGGCTGAGGCGGATGGATTGCCTGAGTTCATGAGTTTGAAACCGTCCTGAGCCAGAGTGAGACCTTGACTCCAAAAAAATAGCCAGGCATTTTGGCATCCTGTAGTCCTAGCTACTTGGGAGGCTGAGACAAAAGAATCACTTGAGCCCAAAAGTTTGAGGTTCTTGTGAGCTATGATGCTATAGCACTCTACTGAGGGTGACAAAGTGAGACTCTGTCTCAAAAAAAAAAAAAAAAAAAAAAAAGGCTCGGCGCCTGGGGCTCAAGTGGCTAAGGCACCAGCTACATACACCTGAGCTGGCGGGTTCGAAACCAGCCCAGGCCAC
>CAUYRH010181233.1:0-19853 GCA_963574655.1 Perodicticus potto | reverse complement strand
CATCACAGCTCACAGCAACCTCCAATTCCTGGGCTCAAGCGAGTCTCCTGCCTCTGCCTCCCAAGTAGCTGGGACTACAGGCGCCCGCCACAACACCCGGCCATTTTTTGGTTGCAGCCCTCATTGTTCTTTGGCGGCCCTGGGCTGGATTCGAACCCACCAGCTCAGCTGTACGTGGCTGGCGCCTTAGCCCATTGAGCCATAGGGGCTGAGCCTTGTCTGATTGTTTTGATGTGACTTAGATCAAGTTAGATAGGAATAAAAAATAGTGGATGTATCCTTGTGCATCACAGAGGAGGAGCACATCATTGTTGGTGTTGTTGGCTACTTGGTTAAATAGCATCTTCCAGATTTTTCTATTACATAGGTTTCTTCTCTTTTCTTTCCCAGAGATGGGTTTTACTTCATGTAATAGGCTGTAGTGCCAGTTATATGGTCATAGCTCACTGCAGCCTCAAACTCCAGGGCTCAACTCATGCTCCTGAGTACCTGGGGTTATAGGCGAGTACCACCATGCCTTGGCTAACCTTTTTTTTTTTTTTTTTTTTGAGACAGAGTCTCACTTTGTCACCCTCGGTAGAGTGCTGGAATGTCACAGCTCACAGCAACCTCAAATTCTTGGGCTTAAGTGGTTCTCTGGCCTCCCAGGTAGCTGGAACTACAGGCGCCTGCCACAATGCTCAGCTATTTTAAGAGACCAGATCTCACTCTGGGTTATGCCGGTCTCCAGCCCATGAGCTCTGGCAGTCCACCGACCTCAGCCTCCCAGTGTGCTAGGATTACAGGCGTGAGCCATCACGCCCGGCTTTTTGGGGGCAGTTTTTGGCCGGGGCTGGGTTTGAACCTACCACCTCTAGCATATACGGCCGGCACCCTACCCCCTTGAGCCACAAGCGCCGCCTGGCCTTTAACTTTCTAAAAAAATTTTGTAGAGACAGGGTCTTGCCTTGTTGCCCAGGCTGATCTTGAACTCCTGGGCTCAAGTGATCCTCCTTTTTGGCCTCCCCAAAAGATGGGTTTACAAGTGGGATTACAGGGATTATAGGCCACCATGCCTGGCCTAGTTTTCCTTTTGATATTAATTAATTACTTTGAGACTGGGTGAATATCTGCTCTTGTACTTATCTGGTGATTTTAACATCCCTTGATATTTATTGCCTGACTCAGTTTTTCGTACCTGTGCGTTGCTAATGATTATTGTCTAATTCTGTTTACTTTGACTAGTTGTCACTCTTTAAAAAAAAAAAAGACCTTTTCCTTACCTAAAAGAGTAGGGATGAATCCTTTTTTGCAAGGTGCTTGTGTGGCCTGGGAACAGGGCTGAATTGGATACCTCTCACCTCCTCTCTGTCCCCTTTCCCATCTGTTGCTGCTCTATTGTTCTGTTTCAGAATCTTGTCCAGGTCTGTCTCAGTCCCTGTGGGTTTCTTCTCCTTAAGATACCTGCTCTTCCCCTCTCAGTCTTACTATCAAAACTATCTTATCCACAAGCGATTTTGTTATTTTAGAGTCTTTCGGATCTAGTTTTTTTGGCTGGGGCTGGGTTCGAATATGCCACCTCTGGAATATGGGGCTGGCACCCTCTCCTTTGAGCCACAGGTGCTGCCCGATCTAGTAGTATTTTAAAAAGAACTTTCTTGTAAAGTGAGTGAATAAATTAGATGACTCATAGGCAGTCTGACTATGGAGTGACTGTAGGGTGAGATACATAAAGATTCAGGAAGCATGAGAGAAAAAAAAGTTAGGGAATGGTTAAAATCAGGGAGTAGCTTGTCCTATAGATCAGTATCATATACACTCAAATCTTACCCTGGAACATTGAATTCTAAATTTTATTTACTTATTTTTTTCCCCTCCTTTTTAAGAAATGGGGAGTTTCCATTCTGCTCAGGCTGGCCTTGAACTTCTGGCCTCAAACAGTTCTCCCACCTCAGCCTCCTGAGTAGCTAGGACTATAGTTGTGCATCACTGTACCCAGCTTGAGTTTCTACTTTATTAGTTTAGTTTGTTACTACTTTTTAAAGATTGATCTCAGTTTCAGGCTGAGTAGCTGGGACTGCAGTCAAATACTACTGCCTCTGCGTTGAGTTCTTTCTTTTTGTTTCTAAAGTTGGTCAAATTTAGCAGTGAGTGTGTGGGTTATATGCCAACTTTAGTGACACTGATATTAATAAGTTCTGATAACCCATTAGCATTGGATCAGCCCTGAGTTTAAAAAAAAATTTTTTTAAATCCATTTTACCACTGGCATGTACCACTATATTGATTCAGAACCCACCTCCACCCCTATCTGTATCCCCCACAAACTGCCATCTTGCTCAGGTCCATTTCAGATGTAATTGGGCTTTACGACAGGAATGAGTCAAGGGCCAGAGGCATTTGTATGTCTCCCTTGGAAGTCTGATAGTCTGTACTTCTGGCATCTTCTAGAAGAAACTCTGTTTTTTTTTTTTTTTTTTTTAAATTTTCTCTCTCTATATACATGTGTTTATTTGGTTTCCACTTTTTGCCTTCACAAAATTAAAAATGATTAAAATTTAATAACAATAACAACATTTAAGATAAGAACCAGAAACAATAACCTCATAAAGAACAAATGAAGATAAATACATTCAGAAAAGAAATCAGACGATTGCTGCAACGAAATATTGAGCAATAAAGACAATAATAATGCAAAAAAAGTAACATTCACATTGTCACTCTGAGGTTCAGTGTGGAGTCATCAGTTAACTTTTTTTTTTTTCCCCAAAGTCTCAAAAAAATAGACAGCTAATATAGAAGAAACTCTTCTAGGTGTGTTTAGATTGGCTTATCTGAATTAAGTATCTTTTCTTTCATTTATTCAGCAAGTATAGGGCACCTAGTGTAAATGGATTTTGCTAAGCCCTGGGGGTACAATAATAAAGAGGGAGATTTGGACCTCACCCTCCAGTATCTTGTAATCTGATTGGGGAGTCAGATGGGCAACAGGCATTTCTACCTACCAGACTAGGGTACAAAGTGCTGAGAGAAGTATGGAGTGGCAGGGGAAAACCTTACCAGGATTTTGCAGGGAGGAATGAGGTCAGGGAATGCTCCTTAGAGGTCAGGATGCTGAGGAGAGCTACAAAACCAAGGGACTATTACAGTGGTTGGGCACCTTCTTGGGCAGTAATGTAGACTTCTCAGTCCCTGTGACTGTTGCACCCTTCATTCTGTCATGGTAATGTGAAAGCAGCTGTGCATGATGAATGTGCATGACTATGTTCCAATCAAACTTCATTTATGACTCCTGCACTCTGAATTAATTTTCAGAGGTCATGAAATATTCCATTTGAGTTTTTCCTCCTAACCATTTAAAAATGTAAAAATCATACCGTAAATGTAAAGATGACAGGCTTGTGCCTGTAATCCTAGCACTGTGGGAGGCTGAAGCTGTTGGATTGTTTGAGCTCAGGAGTTTGAGGCCAGCCTGAGCAAGAAGATACCTTCTCTACTAAAAAATAGAAAAATTAATCAGGGCATCGTGGCAGGTGCCTGTTAGTCCCAGCTACCCAGGAGGCTGAGGCAAAAGAATTGTTTAAGCCCAAGAGACTGAGATTGCTGCGTGCTATGATGATGTCATGGCACTCTACCCAGTGTGACTGAGTGAGACCCTGTCTCAAAAAAAAAGGAAAAAAGATCAACATGAGGCGTACTGGCTCATGCCTATAATCCTAGCACTTGGGGAGGTCAAAGCAGGAGGGTCACTAAAGGCCAGAAGTTTGAGACCAGCCCGAGCAATATAACAAGACCTGGTCTCTACAGAAACATACAATAAAATAAAAAGTTAGCTGGGTATGATTGTGTGCACTTGTAGTCCCAGCTACTTGGAAGGCTAAGGCAAGGGGATCGCTTGAACTCTAGGGGTTAGAGTGAACCATGATGACGCCACTGCATTCTCTAGCCCGGGCAGCAGAGTGCGCTGTCTCAAAAATATGAATAAAGACAAGTTTTAACTCACATGTCGTAACAAAAAGAGGTAGCCTGCTACAGCTTGCTGCCTCCTCCAGGAATATGGTGCTGAAATGCCTATTATTGGGGGAGAGGGGTATGTCTTTTGCTTATACCTTGAACTGTTTACAAAAACAGTTGTCATGTGATAGACCTGTCAGTGCATGCATTATGCTTCTCATGGGACAGAAATTTATAGGCAAGATTAAAAATTACAGTATTTCTGAACTTCTAGCTGTTATTTTGAAATGTTCCATTTATGTCCTGGTAATTTGGAACATTGAAAGGATATTAGGGCTTATGTGGGTGATTAATAAGTAAGGTACATGTAGAGAGACTGACACCACTGACTGACATAATTGATTGCACGTAGAAGGCCCGAGTTCTAATGGTAACATTGCCAGTTAGTAGCTGGTAATGTTGGGCACATCAGTGCACTTCTCTGAGCCTTCTCTGTAAAAAAAAAAGAAAAAAAAAGTATTTGTAGTTACTGCTCAGGATTACTGGCAGTAATGGAGAAGATAATGTAATTTAAAGCAACACGAGAAGTTCTTTGTACTATACTTTCCTGCAACTTTTATTGCTTCAAGTTTAAAGAAAAAGTCATTATGGCTTTTGCAGTAATTTGGGTCATGGGTTCTGATGGTTTCTTGGCCAGGTCCTCTTAGTGGAGGAGGTAAAACAGTCAGTGGAGGATTATTTTGAAGGGAGAGCTGACTAGATTTAATGATGAGGTGTGAGATAAGAAAAAAACCAGGGATGACATTTTTGGTTTTTTGAGGCTTGAGAAACTAGGGGAAAATGATGCTTTTTTTTTTAATGTTGAATTTATTTTTTAAAAATAAGGGTTTTCAGCCTGGGGTGGTGGCTTATGTCTGTAATCCTGGTACTCTGGGAGGCTGAGGTGGGTGGATTGCTTGAGGTCGCGATTTGGAGACCAGCCTGAGCAAAAGGGAGACCCTGTCTCTACTAAAAATAGAAAAACTGAGGTAACCAAGAGTTGGACGTTGCTGAGTTTTGACGCCATGGCACTCTACCCAGGGTGACAGCTTGAGACTCAGTCTCAAAAAAAAAGGTTCTCAAAAGACCAGGTCCCATTGGAAAGGCTCGTCAGCTAAACTTCTACCTTGCCATTTCTGTTTCTTGATTGCTTCATATGTGTACAGCATGGCATTGAAGAAGGATTGGCAGGCTACTTGGGCACATGTACTAGATCTTGATTTCATCACAGCATGTGATACTCTCTTGTGACATCTTGTTAAAGAGCTGGAGAGATGGACTGTTTCTCAGAGGAAACATGTGAAAATGTAAGGCATAGTGCTTGATGGACACAATGAACGTCAGTAGCATTTCTCACATTGATAGGTGTCCGTTGCTTACTTGTATTGGACACTCATTAGCTGGTTTTTGAGTTACGGATAGTCTTAACTAACGTGCTTTAAAGGAAAGGTAGTTTGAGTGCTTCCAGAAATTTTATTCCTGTTGTGCATGTGTGAGTTGGCATTTCATATCTTGAAAAAACTTTATCAGGTTAAGTTTTTCACCCAGGTAACTTGTGTCCATTATAGGAAAGATGGAGTGACATGTCCTTAAATAATTCCTATGGTGTTGAAGATGTAGTATCTTGTCTCCTTGGAAATGTAATTTTTTGTTTTCACTTTGTCCTTAAAATATTGATCCCTTATGTTCTATGTTAGTATGTAGCATTTTGTACATTTGGATGATGAGTAAAGAATATAGTAAGTTACTGAGAAGAAAGATTTTGTTTTTTAACATTCTGAACAATACCAGTATTGTACTTTTATTTGCATTGAGTCAGCCCTGCAAAAGTAATAGACAGCCTGCAGTGTCTCAATATGAAATGTGGGTAGGTGTTTTAGAAAAATTTTTGTACGGTTCTACTTTGAAGTTGAAATTTAGGAGGAAGTCACTTGATGCTTGATGTTAACATTTGTGGTTTTAATACTGACTTGAATATTTGCCACTGCTTTGGCTCACAAAAGGTACCTTCTTTTTTTTTTTTTGAGACAAAGTCTCACATTATCTCCTTCGGTAGAGTGCTGTGCCATTACAGCTCACAGCAACCTCCAACTTTCAGGCTTAAGCTATTCTCTTGTGTCAGCCTCCCAAGTAGCTAGGATATAGGCGCCCGCCACAACACCTAGGTATTTTTAGAGACGAAGTCTTACTCTGGCTTAGGCTGGTCTCCAACCCATGAGCTCAGGCAATCCACCTGCCTCAGCCTCCCAGAGAGCTAGGATTACAGGCATGAACCACTGCGTCTGGCCTTTTAAAAAATTTCGTGAGGAAGTTTTAGAATGTACTTTTCTGTAGTGTTTTTCTCCCTAGCATAAAATTTCATGTTTATGTAAATGTACATTCTTATTGGTACTTTTGGAGGCTTGGAGGTTGGGAGATTCTAGTGGTTGAGAAGGGACCATTGGCTGGGGAGACCATTCCTTGGTTAAGGTGGAGATGTATAGAGTAGCTAAGGAAACGTTAGTGTAAACTTCTTTTGTTTGTTTTAATTGAGGTTAAAGTCACACAATATAAAATTAAATACTTTATAAGTGAACAGTTTAGTGGTAATTAGTACATTTGCAGTGTTGTGCAATCACCACTTCTATCTAGCTCCAAAATATTTTATCACCCCAAAAGGAAACTCTTCCCTTTAAGCTGTTGCTCCTCATTCTCTCCCTCTCCTGGCTCATGGGAGCCATTCTGCATTTTGTCTCTGTTGATGTTACTACTCTGCAGTCATGCAGTATTCAACTTGTTGTGTCTGGCTTCTTTCACTTAGCATAATGTTTCGGCGGTTCATTCATGTTATAGCATATATCAGTATTTCATTCTTTTTTATGGCTGAATAATATTCCATGTGTGTATATACCACAATTTTATTTTATTTTTTTTCTCAAAATATTTTAATTAAAAACATTTCAGAATATTATGGAGGTACAAATGTTTCTGTTACATGAAAATTGCTTTTGTATGGTTTGAGTCAAAGTTATGAAAGTGTGCCTCTTACCTGGATAGTGTGCATTATACCTATTAGGTGTGAATTTACCCCTTCCCTCTGACTCCCTCCTGTGTGCATGCTTTCTGTTGAGTTTTACCACCAAATGTGCACGTGGTTGTTGATTGATTAGCTATTATTGTGTAGAGTTAAGTCCTGTAGTGTTGTCTAAGCTGTTCTCAAACTCCTGGCCTCAAGTGATCCTCCCACCTCAGCTTTGCCAAGTACTAGGACCATCTTAGCCTCAGTTTTCAGTTCTTTTGGGATGGTATTGTCAGGTGTGAGTTGTATGGTAAATCTTCGTTTACATTTTCGAGAAATCACCAGGTTTTTTTTGTTTTTCTAAAGAGACAGGGTCTTCTCTGTGGCCTAGGGCTGTAGTGCAGTGGTGCAGTGTAGCTCACTGTAATGTTGAACTCCTGGGCTCAAGTGATCCTCCCCCTCCTCAGCCTCCTGAACTAACACTAGAAGTGCCTGCCACCACATCTGCTAAGTTGCTTTTTTTTTTTTTTTTTCTAGAGAACAGGGTCTTGCTATGTTGTTCAGGCTAATCTCCTGGGCTCAGATGATCCTTCTTCCTTCCAAAGTGCTGGGATTTCAGGTGCGAGTCCCTGCTCCCAGCCACTGAACAGTTGTCTATAGCAGGTATAACATTTTGTATTTCCACTGTAAATGTACAAGGATTCCAGTTTCTCCACATCTTTGCCTACACTTTAAAAGCATATTTTTTAAAGTCACGGCCATCCTTATGGGTGTGAAGTGGTATCTCTTTGTTTTTATTTGCTTTGTCCTAATGATTAATGATGTTGAGCATCTTTCATGTGCTTGTTAGCCTTTTATGCATTTTATTTGGAGAGATTCTGTTACAGTTTTTGCCCATTTAAAAATCAGGTAGTTTGCCTTTTTGTTGAGTTGTATATGTTATATATTCTAGGTATTAGACCCTTATTAGATTTATAATTTTTTTTTTGGTAGAGACAGAGTCTCACTTTATCGCCCTCGGTAGAGTGTCGTGGCATCACACAGCTCACAGCAACCTCCAACTCCTGGGCTTAGGCGACTCTCTTGCTTCAGCCTCCCGAGTAGCTGGGGCTACAGGTGCCTGCCACAACGTCCGGCTATTTTTCTGTTTTTGCAGTTCGGCCAAGGCTGGGTTTGAACCCGCCACCTTTGGTATATGGGGCTGGCGCCCTACTTGATGAACCACAGGCGCCGCCCCTAGATTTGTAATTTGTTAACATTTTTTCCCCGTTCTGTAGGTTGTCTTTGCATTATGTTGATAATGTCCTTTAATGCATTTTAAGCATTTTTAATTTGGATGAAGTCCAGTTTGTAAATTTTTTTCCCCTTGAATGTGCGTTTTTTGATGTGTTAATCATCTAAAAATCTGTTGCTATATCCAAGGTCCTAAAGATTTACCCACATGTTATCTTCTAAGAATTTTATAGTGTTAGTTTTTGTATTTAGGTTATTGAACCATTTAAGTTCATTTGTGTATAGGTGTGAGGGAGGTGTCCAACTTCATGTTTTTGTATGTGGATATCCAGTTGCCCAAGCACTTTGTGTTGAAGAGACTATTCCCTCCTCATTGAATGGTCTTGGTGTGCAAATTCTCATTGCCATGTATATGTGTAGCTGTTTATTTTGAATTTACTTTTTTTTTTTTTTTTTTGAGACAGAGCCTCAAGCTGTCACCTTGGATAGAGTACTGTGGCATCACAGCTCACAGCAACCTCCAACACATGGACTCAAGTGAGTTTCCTGCCTCTGCCTCCCAAGTAGCTGGGACTACAGGCGCCTGCCACAACGCCTGGCCATTTTTTGGTTGCAACTGCCATTGTTGTTTGGTGGGCCCGGGCTGGATTCGAACCCGCCAGCTCAGGTATACATGGCTGGCACCTTAGCCCGTTGAGCCACAGGCGCCCAGCCTTGGATTTACTTTTAAGAAAGATCTGTACATGAGGGTATTTGTGGGGCCATGTTTTGGCTTTTGGTGGTAGATAGGCTTGACTATCCTTTTTTAAAAATTTGGCTTGGTGCCTGTGGCTCAACGGGCTAAGACGCCAGCCACGAACACCTGAGCTGGCGGGTTCGAATCCAGCCCTGGCCCGCCAAACAACAATGACGGCTGCAATCAAAAAATGGCCGGACGTTGTGGCGGGCACCTGTAGTCCCAGCTACTTGGGAGGCGGAGGCAAGAGACTCGCTTGAGCCCAGGAATTAGAGGTTGCTGTGAGCTGTGATGCCACAGCACTGTACCCAGGGTGACAGCTTGAGGCTCTGTCTCAAAAAAAAAAGAAAAAAAAATTACTTATTTATTTATTTTTATTGAGTCAATCTCTGACTTTGTGGTCCTCACTCTAACTTTGTTGATAGAGTACCATAGCATCATAACTGACAACAGCCTCCAACTCTTGGGCTCAAGCAATTCTCTTCAGCCCCTCCCAAGTAGCTGGGACTACAGGTGACCCCCACAATGCTTGGCCTTTTGTTTTTTTTTGTAGAGACAGGGTCTCACTCTGGCTCAGGCTGGTCTCGAACCTCTGAGCTCAGGGCAATCCACCCACCTTGGCCTCCCGGAGTGCTAGGATTACAGGCGTGAGCCACCACGCCTTGCCAGGCTTGACTATCTTAAATGTTAAGTTATTACTGATTTTTTGGTCTTCAGGTTGTTCTTCTTACAGGATGTGTATAGTTTGATATTGATTTTTCAGTACTGTGGAAGTGGATTCTTGTTGCCAGTTTTTTGTTGTTACTTGTCATCTCACTTTGTCAACCTCAGTAGAGTGTTGTGGCATCCCAGCTCACAGCAACCTTAAACTGTTGGGCTCAAGTGATTCTTTTGCCTCAGCCTCCGAGTAGCTGGGACTAAAGGCACCTGCCACAACACCTGGCTATTGGCACCCGCCACAACGCCTAGCTATATTTTTAGAGACAAGGAGGTCTTAACTCTTGTTGCTCAGGCTGGTCTTGAACTCCTGAGCTCAGGCAGTCCACTGGCCTCAGCCTCCAAGAGTGCCGGCATTACAGGCATGAGCCACCCAACATGCCTGGCCTCTCATTGCTGTTTCTGAAAACTTACTTTAATTTAATCTCAAGGTAATTATTAATTTAATGAGTTTTTAAAATGAGAAACACTAAAGAAATCACATTGATACATTTTGTTTATACTTGTGCTTAACATAAATTGGGTCGGTTTTGCATAGGTAGCTTCTCTTTTTTTCCTCTTCCCCCTGCTTAAGTTGGCAAAAATTTTCTGTTAGAGGAGTGAAGATAACGGGTGCTCAGTAAAATATGAAAGTCAGTTTCCAGAGTTCATTCTTATACGTCATTAGGGTGTATGTGGGTGTTTATGTGTATGAGACAGAATGTGTATGCATGTCTTTTTTAAAGCATAGATATTACTTTATCTTTGCCTTAAATATATAACAAAACTAACCTACTGACAACAAAACTAAAGAGAAAATGTAACTGTTTAAAGATTGTATGAACTAGATTACTGGAAAGACCACTTGAATATTTGGAAAAACTAGAAAAAAATTAAAAAGTGGCTTTTTAAAAAATGAGACAGAGGGCAGTGCCTGTGGCTCATCGAGTATGGCACCTGCCCCATATGCTGAAGGTGGCGGGTTCAAACCTGGCCTCGGCCGAATTGCAAAATAGAAAAATAGCTGGGCATTGTGGCAGAGGCCTGTAGTCCCAGCTACTTGGGAGGCTGAGGCAAGAGAATGGCCTAAGCCCAGGAGTTTCAGGTTGCTGTGAGCTGTGTGACACCACAGCACTCTACTGAGGGTGATAAAAGTGAGATTCTGGCTCGGCGCCTGTGGCTCAATGGGCTAAGGTGCCAGCCACGTACACCTCCTGAGCTGGCAGGTTCGAATCTAGTCCGGGCCTGCCAAACAACCATGATGGTTGCAACCAAAAATGGCCGGGCGTTGTGGCGGGCACCTGTAGTCCCAGCTATTTGGGAGGTGGAGGCAGGAGACTCCCTTGAGCCCAGGAATTGGAGCTTGCTATGAGCTGTAATACCACAACACTCTATCCAGGGTGACAGCTTGAGGCTCTGTCTCAAAAAAAAAAAAAAAAAAAGTGAAACTCTTTCTCTACAAAAAAAAAAAAAAAAAAAAAAAAGGGAGACAGAGCAAAAAAAACGTGGCTTATTATTTTTCCCTCTTTATGCATTAAATTTGGAAAATAAAAACTAAAGCTTGTTAATTATAATAGTTTCTTGAATAGATTTTCAAGGATGTGGAAGGGAATTGATAGTATTGCTAATGAATGCTAAAAAATACTCGTAAAACCATAAATAAATGAGGAGCTGTACACTGAAGCCCTTCTAGTCTTAGTAACTAAGATGTAATAGTAGATAATTCCATTTTGATTGTAACCTGTTGGCTGTGTTGCAAAGGATATTTGCAATGATAAAAAATTGTGATTCTTAGCATGTGCAGAGTTTTTTTTTTTTTTTTGGGTTGGGCCTGGGTTTGAACTCTCCACCTCTGGTATATGGGGTCAGCACCCTACTCCTTTGAGTCATAGGCATCTGTAGAATTTTAAAATACTGTGTTACATTTTCACAGAAATTTAATATGTACAGAAAAATACTCTGAACATAGGTTTTCCTTAGGTTGTGATTCCAAATCAGTTTTGAAATATTGAGTAAATTAAACGGTTTTAAATATGTGACAGATTTAATTTTCACCCTTTTGGATTAGTATTTATTATAGTTGAGGTGTGATTCCTTGGTTTACTTGAAAATATTGCTTGGGTTTTGTTTTATAACATGAATTTTACTCATTTATGTAAATTATGTTTTATAGATTGGCTTGTAATCATTTATTTTGTGACTGACTCTGTATTGTTTGGCATACAGTGATTAAAAATCGGACATGATAACCTCATTACTCTCTAGTACTAGGATTTTATACTAGGATCTGGTGGTATAGACTGCAGAAGGAGTCTTGGGACCCAGAAATCGCATGCCTTCTGTAGTGTATGCGAGTTCTGTTTTCTGGAGCATTAGAGTTTTATTCACATTCTGGAAGCAGGTGGTGGGAAGTATGTCTCAATTAAAAGGTTAATCGAGGCTGGGCGCCTATAGCACAGTGGTTAAGGTGCCAACCACATACACCAAGGGTGGCGGGTTCAAACTCGACCCAGGCCACCTAAAAACTGCAACAAAAAAATTGCCGGGTGTTGTGGGCACCGGTAGTTCCAGCTACTTGGGAGGCTGAGGCAAGAGAATCAGTTGAGCCCAAGATTGAGGTTGCTGTGAGCTGTGACGCAATGGCACTCTACTGAGGGTGAACTGTGTCTCAAAAGAAAATTATTTAGGAGACTAAAGAACTTTTTCATGTGAATTATATCACTTGATCCTTTATTAGAAATTGAGAAACTAGGCTGGGCCCAGTGTTGTAATTATCAATTCATTTAATAAAATGATAATGCATTCACTGCATGTTAACAAATAGCATATTTTTATTTTATTGATTGATTTTGGGGAATGGAGTCTCACTCTTGTCACTCAGGTCGAAGTGCAGTGGCATGATCATAGCTCACCTCAGCCATAAACACCCGGACTCAAGTGATCCTCCTGCCTCAGTCTCTCCAGTAGCTGTAATTACAGATATGTGCCACTACATTTGGCTAATTAAAAAAAAGTTTTGTAAAGACAGGCAACTCTCCATGCTGCCCATGTTGATCTTGAACATCTGGTCTGATGCAGTCTTCCTGTCTTGGCCTCCCAAAGTTCTGGGATTACAGGTGTGAGCCACCACTCCTGGCCAAATATATATATATATTTACATTTATTTATTTATTGTTTAGACAGTTTCACTTTTTCACCCTATATACTTACATTTATTTATTTATTTATTGTATAGACAGAGTCTCACTTTTTCACCCTCAGTAGAGTGCTGTTGCATCATAGCTTACAGCAACCTCAAATTCTTGGGCTCACAAGATTCTCTTGCCTCAGCCTCCTCTCCTGAGTAACTGGGACTACAGGCACCTGCCACAGTGCCCAGTTAGCTTTTTAATGTTTTTTCAGTAGAGTTGGGGTCTTGCTCTTGCTCAGGCTGGAAAATGCCATATTTGAAAATTAAAAATAGATACTTTTTTCCACCGTAACAAATTTTACTCAGAAGAATGACACTTTTCCCTTTTTGCAAATCTTCAAGTCCGGCTTAATGGAAGCTAGAATCTCATACATGCTTCTACTTTCAGTCTGTTGGGATATGTTATTTTGGTTGAAACTTATGAACAAACTCATCAAACCCTTTCTGTGTTCTCGCATCAGTTGTTTTCTTTTCTTTTCTTTCTTTTTTTTTTTTTTGTGGTTTTTGGCTGGGGCTGGGTTTGAACCTGCTACCTCCTGCATATGAGGCTGGCGCCCTACTCCTTTGAGCCACAGGTGCTGCCTATCAGTTGTTTTCTTTAAAACTATAGGCTCATTTCATTCACTTGTGAGAAAATGTCTGTCAGGTGCTGAAACTTGAATAACCAATGATTGTCTGTCAGTAAACTAAGAAAAGTGTCCCCTGGAAAAAGCAAGCACAACATCTACATGATTGTTTTTCCCTGAGACATGTGTTGTACTTGATAAGCCCCAGGAATACTTAACCATTTTATCACACTGACTGTGAAAAAGATGAGTACACAGGGTTGAGATTTAGTAAGATTAACATTCCTTACTGTTCATCAAGAACAGTCTTGAGGGAAACTGGCAACATTTTAACCGTAAGTCCTTGTCAGTGAATGCAGTCACTGCTAGTACAGTTTGGGGCTCACTGCCTTGATTTGTGTTTTTGTCCCAGCAGTTTTATCTGTCAAGGTTGTCAGTTGTTGGTGTGCTCTTAGCCAAAGAATAACCAGACCCACCAAAGCAGGGCAAGTGTGAAACAAGGTTTGTTGAGGGCGGCACCCGTAGCTCAGTGGGTAGGGTGCTGGCCACATACACTGAGGCTGGAGGTTTCGAACCTGGCCCGGGCCAGTTAAAACAACAATGACAACTGCAACAACAGCAACAAATAGCTGGGCGTTGTGGTGGTTGCCGGTAGTCCCATGGGAAGCTGAGGCAAGAGAATCACTTATGCCCAAGAGTTTGAGGTTGCTGTGAGCTGTGATGCTACTGCACTCTACCCAAGGCGACAGCTTGAGACTTTCTCAAAAAAAACCTAAATAAAAGAACAACAAAAAAAAGTTTTGTTGAGGAAGAGAGAGAGGCTTACAGAGTAGGAGCAAGATACAGTTTTACAGAGCAAGATACGTTTGCCACAGCAAACCTCAAATTCTTGGGCTCACAAGATTCTCTTGCCTCAGCCTCCTCTCCTGAGTAACTGGGACTACAGGCACCTGCCACAGTGCCCAGTTAGCTTTGTGCTCTGATAATAGTGCCACAAAAAGTGCTCTGGTAATAGTATAGTGTTCTGTCTTACATTGTCTGGGTTGGCCCCTGCTCCTGGCTTAGGTGTTTCCTTGGAGCCACTTTGATGTACAGTTAACATGAAGTAAGGATAATTTCCGCATCCTATTGTGTCTGGACTGCCTGGCCCCGAGGGGGTTCCTCCTTGGCAGTTGGCTGCTTGGGACAGCGTGAAGGTGGGGCAGCTCTGAGAGAGTCTGCCCTTGTCTGTCTTCCCAGGTGGGGTATTTTCTGGAAGCAGCCCTTAGGCAAAGCACCCACTTTGTCCCTTAGGAGGCAGCTTTCTATCTACCTGACATGTCCACTGTTGTTTGTAACATGTCATCCCAGGAAAAGGCAGATAGCCCATCCAGTCATTATGAAAGTAGTTTTGACCTTGTGGGTTTCTGGGGTTTGTGAACACCACTTTGAGTGCTTCTAGGATGGGTAAACATTATTATCTTCTCATTAACCTTTTGCTTTTAAGAACAGTCGAAATTCTTTATTAGAAAGATGGTCATGGAAACAACTGATAGAGTATTCACTTTATCTTTGATTTCTATCTGTCTTTATCTTTGACTCATAAAATTGAAAGGTCATGGAATGAAATACTGTGAAAAGCAGAAGTGAGGAACCTAGGTATCTCTATCTGGTGGCCTCCCTGGGTTTTAGAATTGCTTGTGCTGGTTTGCTGTTGAGCACATACATAGCATGGGGCGGGGAGGTGGGGATCGGAGTGGTGAGCCATATAAGTGAGTAGATGCCATGCTTTACCAGACCTGAAGAGGGTCTTGACTGTGTAGTGAATAGACTAAAGTTATTGCTGCTGCTTAGGCCTTTCTGAACAGTAATCTGAGGGGTAGTTTCCACTGCTTTAAGAGTTCTTTTTCAAGATAAAAGGTACACCTTTTTTTTTTTTTTTTTTTTTTTTTTTGAGGCAGGGTCTTACTATGTTGCCCTTGGTAGAGACCTGTGGCATCACAGCTCACAGCAACCTCACACTCTTGGTCTCGAGCGATTCTCTTGCCTCAGCCTACCAAGTAGCTGGGACTACAGGTGCCCCCACAACACCTGGCTATTTTTTGTTGTAGTTGTCGTTTAGCAGGCCTGGGCGTGGTTCAAACCCATCAGCCCCTGTGTGTATGGCCGGTGCCCTAAGCCCTAACCACTGAGCAACGGGTGCTGAGCCGACTCACCTTTTTTTTTTGGAGACAGAGTTCTGATCTGTTGCCTCTGTTGGAATGCAGTGGAGTCATTACAGCTCACTGTTACCTCAGACTCCTGGGTTCAAGCAGTCCTCCTGCCTGAACCTCCCAGGTAGCTGGGACTACACATGCACTACCTCACCCAGGCTATTTTTTTTTTTTTTTTGGAGACAGAGTCTCACTTCGTCAACCTCAGTAGAGTGCTGTGTTATCACAGCTCACAGCAACCTCAAACTCTTGGGCTCAAGTGATCCTCTTGCCTTAGTTTTTCTATTTTTAGTAGAGACTGGGTCTCACTTTTGCTCAGACTGGTCTCTGAACTCCTGAGCTCTAGCAATCCACCTGCCTCAGCCTCCCTCAATGCTAGGATTATAGGTGTGAGCGACCACGCTCGGCCCCAGGCTAATTTTTAGTAGCGCCTCATTCTTGCTTAGGCTGGTCTTGAACTTCTCAAGTGATCCTCCTGCCTCAGCCTCTTAAGAGTGCTAAGATTATGTAGGCCACTGCCAGACCAAAGTACACTTTTAAGATTATCTGAAAGAGACCTTTTCATTTAGTATACCTTTTTTGCTTTCTATAAAAGGGCTATGAGTTTCATGATACAAAATAGGAAGTAATTACAGAAAATCTTTAGTGACCAATACTTACAATCTGAAAGAGGGTTAGGAGTAAAACAATCGTAAAATCTCAATTAACAAATTAATTATGCAATATATTAGAATCATGTCAAATCCTCTGTACCTAGCTTTTTATTATTTGTTCATCAAGAGTATTTCTAAATTTTGCCAAAGGGCTGAGAATACAAATATGCAATATTTAGAATGACATTATTTATTTTAAGAGACCTTAGGGACTATCTAGTCAAGAGGTTTCTTATTTTTTTTTTTTGAGACAGAGTCTATGTCACCCTTGGTAGAGTGCCGTGGCGTCACAGCTCACAGCAACCTCAAACTCTTGGGTTTAAGAGATTCTCCTGCTTCAGCCTCCCAAGTAGCTGGGACTACAGGCCCCTGCCACAATGCCTGGCTATTTTTTTGTTGTTGTTGTCATTGTTGTTTAGCAGGCCCTGGCTGGGTTCAAACCCACCAGAGACAGTGCATATGTTTGACGCCCTAAACACTGAGCTATGGGCTTCAAGCCTAGTCAGGAGGCTTTAAGACTTTAAAAAAGTAGAACCTTTTCTTTAATGGAAATTGTATCCACGTTTTCAGAAGCCAGGTGATTGAAGTGAAAGTCATGGGTGGGGAATTTTCATGTTTGGTCGGCAGGTCTGCTGGCCACTGCAGTGTGACTGTGGGTAGCACTATAGACAGCATTGGTGTGTATTGAGAACTCATTCTGTGCCGGGTCCTGTACTAAAGCACTTCACATGCGTGATTCCACAGCTTGGAAACCACTCATCTAGTTCAGCTGCTGAATTTGATCTATGAAGAAACAGGCTCAGAGAACTCAAGTGTGTTGACCAGGGTCTAAAACTAGTTTTTAGTAGAGTTAATGCCATTAAAATTCTTTTAGTTAGTTTAACTAATGTGTGTTTGGTGTATTATTTTTCCAGTTGAAAAAGTAATACAGGTTAATTGGGAAAACAATAGATAAAATTACTTACACAACAGCATAAAAAGGGGAAATATACTTGACTGTTACTAATTGGGACTTGATAATATCATGTGAATCCTTCTAGTAGCCTTTATTAATTGTTTCTTTTTTATATTTTGCAGATTTTGGCTGGGGCTGGGTTTGAACCCA
The DNA here is from genome assembly GCA_963574655.1 of Perodicticus potto. Lineage (NCBI taxonomy): Eukaryota > Metazoa > Chordata > Mammalia > Primates > Lorisidae > Perodicticus > Perodicticus potto. The sequence goes on along the minus strand of CAUYRH010181233.1, from coordinate 2,512 downwards.
CCACCTCTCGTACATGGGGACGGTGCCCTACTCATTGAGCCAAAAGCGCTGCCCTATTGTTTTTTTTTTTTACTAGAAATTTGGTATAACTACATATCCACATTACATAAGTCGTCTTATTGTAGGTTTAACAATATATTCTCTCCCTTTTTTTTTTTTTTTTTTTTGAGACAGTTTTAAAGCTATTGCCCTGGGTAGAGTGCTGTGGTGTCAGAGCTCACAGCAACCTCCAACCTCGGCCCAAGTGATCTTCTTGCCTCAGTTTTTCTTTTTAGTGGAGATGGGGGACTCACTTTTGCTCAGGCTGGTCTTGAACTCATGAGCTCAAGCAATCCACTGCCTCAGCCTCCCACAGTGCTAGGATTACAGGCATGAGCCACTGTACCCAGCCACTTAACAACAAATTCTAAACATATTTCCTTTTTCCTAAATAATCTTTGCTAGAATGATTTAATGAAATTTTACTGAATTTGAAAATTGTATCTAATCAATTTCTCATTATTGGACATTGTTTATAGATTTTTCTTTTGTTATGTATAGCTGTGATGCATACAATTCTAGAATATAAACTTATTAGCATAGAATTTCTAGAACATAAGCTTCTATATTTCTAATTACTCAGTCAACAGGCATTTAAATAGTGTATTTTGAAACATATCTCCAAATTCATCCTTGGGGAGGTTTTGTCAGTTTATACTTTTGTAAGACATGTTATTGAACATTTGTGAGCTCTGGATAATTCATTTGAAACAAGTATAGTATATATTACCATTTGCTTTACTTTGCCCCTTTCTATTTTCCTTTTTAAAAAAAATTACAAGGCACCAGCCACATACACCTGAGCTGGCGGTTTCGAATCCAGCCCGGTCCCGCCAAACAACAATGACGGCTGCAACCAAAAAATGGCCAGGTGTTGTGGTGGGTGCCTGTAGTCCCAGCTGCTTGGGAGGCGGAGGCAGGAGACTCCCTTGAGCCCAAGAGTTGGAGGCTGCTGTGAGCTGTGATGCCATGGCACTCTATCCAGGGTGACAGCTTGAGGCTCTGTCTCAAAAAATAAAATAAATTACAAGAGACAGTGTCTCCTTCTGTTGCCAGGTTGGGAGTACAGTGTCAAGATCATAGCTCACTGTAACCTCAAACTCCTGGGTTTGAGTGATCCTTGCACCTGAGTAGCAGGGACTACAGGTGCATTGCCACCGCATCCAGCTATTTTTTTTTTGGAGACAGAGTCTCATACCCAGGTGTCATAGTTCACAGCAATCTCCAACTCTTGGGCTTAATCTATTCTCTGGCCTCAGCCTCCTGAGTAGCTGGGGCTACAGGTGCTCACCACAGTGCCTGGCTATTTTTTAGAGACAAGGTCTCACTTTATGTAGTATATTAGAATACTCAGGTTAATCTGGAACCTGTGAGCTCAGGGCATTCCACTAGCCTTACCCTCCTAGAGTGCTAGGATTAAGGGCATGAGCCACTGTGCCTGGCCATAATTTTTTAAAAAGTATTTTTTGGCTGGGCACGGTGGCTCATGCTGCTTGAGCTCAGGAGTTTGAGACTTGCCTGAGGGAGAGTGAGACACGCCCCCCCCGCCCCCCCACCACACTTTAAAAAAAAAACTGAAAAACTCAGCCGGGCGCCACTGGGAGTGCCTGTAATCCCAGTGACTTCTGGAGGCTGAGGCAGCGGGACGCCCACAGCCTGAGTCTGAGGTTGCAGTGAGCTATGACTCCATTGCACTCTGCTCAGGGCATAGGGTGGGACTCTGTTGTTGTTTTTGTTGTTGTTGTTGAAACAAAGAAATAAAAATAAAAAATAAGCAAGGAAATTTAAAAAAAGTATTTTTTGTAGAGTTGGGATCTTGCTGTGTTGCTCAGGGTGGTCTCAAACTACTGGGCTCAAGTGATCCTATTGTCCTGGTCTCCCAAAGTACTGAGATTAGAGATATAAGCTGCTAAGGCCAGCTGCTAATCAGTATTTTGATAGCTGTAGCAAGGTTTGTTTTTTTTTTGTAGAGACAGAGTCTCACTTTATCACCCTTGGTAGAGTGCCGTGGCGTCACACAGCTCATAGCAACCTCCAACTCCTGGGCTTAGGTGATTCTCTTGCCTCAGCCTCCCAAGTAGCTGGGACTACAGGCGCCACCATAATGCCAGGCTATGTAGCAAGGTTTTGACTTGTCCAGAGTAGCAGAGTACTTTGAACATCAAAATGTTAACATTTGCAGGCTCTGTGCCTATGGCTCAACGGGCTGGGGCGCTGGCCACGTACACCTGAGCTGGCAGGTTCAAATCCAGCCTGGGCCTGCCAAACAACAATGACGGCTACAGCCAAAAAAAAAAAAAAATGGCGGGACGTTGTGGCGGGCGCCTGTGGTCCCAGCTACTTGGGAGGCAGAGGCAAGAGACTCGCTTGAGCCCAGGAATTGGAGGTTGCTGTGAGCTGTGATGCCACAGCACTCTATCCAGGGTGACAGCATAAGGCTCTGTCTCAAAAAAAAAAAAAAGTTACATTTGCA
>CAUYRH010181231.1:0-22461 GCA_963574655.1 Perodicticus potto | reverse complement strand
TTCAGACATCTCAGCCATTTGCCTATGCAGGAGATCTTGTGCTGTGTCTGCCTTGTCGTTACTTGGAGGGGTTGGTCTACTCTGATTATTCATATTTCCAGTGTTTTGCCATTGGTTCCACCCCATGGCTGTTTTTAACTGTTGTGTCTGGCCCTTCAAGTGGTTGGCGCAGGGCCACGTGGTTGTCTGGGAAGTTTTTGGCCAGCAGTGGGCCTGTAGAGAGGCCTGGTGGTCACCAGTGGGGACCCTGGAAGAGGGCTGGCCTGTTGGAGGCCCTATAGGTGCCAGGTGGAGGCCCATGCAGTCGCCAGGAGTGACCCTGGCTGGGGGGCTGGTGTTCACGGGAGTAGTCCCTGGCAGAAAGCAGACCTACAGAAGCCCAGCAAGTGTGGGATACAGGGCCAGGTGGTCGCCGGGGGAGTTCCTGGCTGGGGGAAGGCCTGCAGAGGCCTGGCAGTAGCCGGTGGAGTCCCTGGCAGAAGGCTGGCCTGCAGAGGCCCTGTGGGTGCCAGGTGGAGGCCTGCGTGCTCTCCAGGACTGTCCTTGGTCAGAGGTGGACCTCCGGGTCCTTGTGGATGCCAGGCGGAGGCCATCGCAATCGCCAGGGGAGTTTCTGGCTGGGGGCAGACCTGCGGAGGCCTGGCCATTGCCAGCAGAGTCTGTAGCAGACAGCGGACCTGTAGAAGCCCGGCAAGCACGGGGCACAGGGCCAGGTGGTCACCAGGGGAGTTCCTTGCCTGGGGTGGGCCTGCAGAGACCTGGCAGTTGCAGTTGGAGTTACTGGCAGAAGGCAGGCCTGAGGAAGCCCTACAGGCTTGGGCACTGGGCCGCATGTTCACCAGGGAATTTACTGGCCAAGGGCAGACCTGCAGGGGCCCTGCGGGTGCTAGGCGGAGGCCTGCATGGTCACCGGGGGAGTTCCTGGCTGGGGGCAGACCTGTAGAGGCCTGGCGGTCACTGGCAGAGTCTCTAGCATATGGCGGACCTGCGGAAACCCGGGAAGCATGAGCGCAGGGCCAGGCAGTTACTGGGGGAGTTCCTGGCAATAGGCCACACTGCAGAAGCCTGATGGTTGCAGGCAGAGTTCCTGGTAGGACACGGACCTGTGAAAGTCATGTAGGCTTGGGGTACAGGGCCACACGGTCGCCAGGGGATTTTGGCCAGGTGCGGACCTGCGGGGGCCCTGCAGGTGCTAGGCAGAGGCCTGCACAGTTGCCAGGGGAGTTCCTGGCTGGGGGCAGACCTGCAGAGGCCTGGTGGTTGCAGGCAGAGTTTCTACCAGACGGCGGGCCTGCAGAAGCCCAGCAAGCATGGGGAGCAGGGCCAGGCAGCTGCCAGGGGAATTCCTGGCCTGGAGGTGGGCCTGCAGAGGCTTGGCAGTTGCAGGCAGAGTTCCTGGCAGAAGGCAGGCCTGCGGAAGCCCTGCAGGCTCGGGGTGCAGGGCTGCACGGTCACCAGGGGATTTACTGGCCAGGGACAGACCTGCGGGGTCCCTGTGGGTGCCAGGCAGAGGCCCAAGTGGTCGCTGGGGGAGTTCCTGGCCGGGGGAAGACCTGCGGAGGTCTGGTGGTCACCGTCAGAGTTTCTAGCAGATGGTGGGCCTGTGGAAGTCGGGCAAGCATGGGGTGCAGGGCCAGGTACTTGCCTGCAGCTTCCCTGGCTGGAGGAAGGGAGGCTCAACGCGGGCCCCTCCCCCCCGCCGGAGTCTTTTCCCAGTGGGGTGCTTGTTCTGGCAGGTGGGGGTGGGGGTGCTGCTCAGGGACCTCCTCCATCAGTCTCAGTGGGGGTTAGGCTTCTGGTTCGTCAGGTAAGGGGGGAAGGGTGTACAGTAAGTTCAGAATGGTGGGGAAAACTTTAGTTCGGTTTTCCTGCCTAGCAATAGAGTTTTCAGAGTGCTGTGCTCAGGGGAAGTACACCCCACTTCCCACAGCACTCTTCTGTGGGGTGCGACAATAGGTCCACAGTTCACCGCTTGTCTGTAGAAAACCCACAGGAGCAAAAGAGGAGAAAAAAAAGAAAGGAAACAGTAAAGCAAGAAACTCAGAGCTTTCTTGGGGGAGGGGACGGACACTCTTCCTTTCAGATGAATTTTGTACCTGAAGCTTGCTTTCTTGGGGTTTCAGCCTGTGTCAGCAGAGGTGACCTGCTGCAGAAATCATCTCTGTCTTGGCTGGGCTCCCAGTATTCAGCTTAATTGTGCAGTTTCTGGAGGTCATCTTCCCTTTTGGACAGGAGCCCTTTTCAGAAGCTGCTTCCAGTCAGCCATCTTGCTCCACCCCTTAATATTTATTTAAAAAAATTTTTCTTTCAAAAGCAATTTGAGATTTTGAGATTTAATCTTTTATTTATTATACTTATTTCTGAGTGTTTTAAATATAATATATAACATATACAACATATGAGTATATAACATATACAATAAAATTATATATAACATATATAGACAATATACAATAAAATAATATAATATATATAACATATGTAACATATGTATATATAACATATACAATAAAATAATATATACCATAAGGTATGCCATAAGGTATTTATCTTTGTTCTTTACAAGGTTTTTGTTTCTAGTCCTTATCTTAAACATTGTTATTGTTATTAAATTTTAAGCCTTTTTAATTTTGTGAAGGCAAAAAGTAGAAGCCAAATAAACACATGAATATGTATAGTGAAAATAAAAAGAAAAATAATATATACCATAAAATATGTAAGTATGTATATTTTCATGTATAGGTGTATACACATATATCCTTTCAAAGTTGTAGTTTAGTCATTTGATCCATTCTTTTTTATTATAAAAAAGTTCAAAAATATATATTGAATTTTTTGAATTTATTGTTATTGTTTTTCCTTGGCTATGTAAAAAAAGATAAATTTTGTTTCTGAAACATGATAAAAATATTATAACTCTTTTTCATTGTTCTGTTGTTGAGTTTTTAATTTTTATGTTTCTTCTTTCTTTATAAGTCTTTATAGTACAATGTATATGTTATTCCTCTATATAACTCATGATTTATTAAATTTGAGTGTTCCTTTTCACAATTTTCTTCTTTCTAAAATTTACTCATGACTTGATAAAATTTATATAAAAAAATTGAGTCTGCTCAGAAATTCACTATTTTTCTCCACTGATCCGTACTTGTATATTTACATAGTATGATCCTGTTTAAAATATTTCAAGTAGATCATAATGTCAGGCATGTCTACTCCACTTTATCATTCTTATACCATTTCTGCAATTTAATACGTTTTTTCAGTATAAAATTTAAAATTCTTTCCTGCTTACACATGATTACATATTTTAAAATTATTTTAGGTAATCTTTTAAAAATGTTGTTGGCAATTTAATTTGAATGTGTGAAATGTATAAATTAACTTGATAAGGGGAAATATTTCTATATGACTTAGTATTTTACTCTAAGGGCATAGTATATCTATTCAGTCAATAACATTTTATTTTAAATTTCTCCATTTGAATTTGTATCTTTTCTGGTTTATTTTAATTCAGTTCTCATTAAGTTCATTACTAAACATTAATTTGCTGTCAAATATTGTTTATTTTCTATAACTGTCTAACATTTTTGTACCCATTACCCATCCCCACTGTATCCCTGGCTGTCCGTTATCCTTCCCAGACTGTGGTCATCATCATTCTGTTCTCCATCTCCATGACATCACTCCTACATAAGAATGAGAATAAGTAATATTTGTTTTTCTCTGCTTGGGCTTTTTATTTAACATAATATCTAGTTCATCCATGTTTGATAACACAACAAAGTGATCATAGTCAACAGTAAGTTAGGATATGCTTCAAAATAATAAAAGAGTGGAATTGGAAAGCTTCTAATATGAGAAAAGATAAGTGCTTTTCATAATGAATGCCTCAAATACCCAGATTTGATTATTACACATTGCATTCCTGTAATAAAACATCACATGTACACTATGAATATATATAATTATTATATAACCATAATAATTAAAAATTAACCTTTTTTACAAACTAGTAGAATTTACTAGTGGGAAAAGATCAATGTTTATTATTGTTTAAAACTTATTTCAATATTTTTTACTGAAAAATATAATTGTTATATTATAGGTAATTGTTAACAAATGGAGGTGTTATTCAGTTTCATTTTTTATCAAAATCTCCACGCATCTTTTAACATATTTATTAATTCATTTAGTATTTGTTTGAATTTATCTTGTTAATCTTACTGTTAATAGATGACATTTCTGAAGCTATTATTAGAAGGCCATGGTATTAAAATATTGGGTTTAGAATTAGGTTGTAGAACTGCAAAGAGTAATTTCTTAGGGTTGTTAAAATTCAATACCTGCAGTGAGTAAAGGTGAATGAATAGTAGAGTGGTCTCCCTATAGGGCTGTTAATATCCCTTCCCGTTATTAAATTGTAAGTAATGTTATTTTATGGTATAGTATAAATGAAAAAATAATAGATTTTTTATTTTCTTTTTGTGTTTCCTCAAACATATCACATATATTTGTGGAATTTATGGAAAATCATCTTAAGAGTTGTAGGTGGTTTTGGAATCCATCTAATATTGTAACATGAATAATACATAAAGTTGAATCTCTGAAAATCCTGCAGAGTAGGAAAGTTTGAATACTACTGAAAGGTTTTCTATTGCTTTCTGTAGAGATTGAGTAAAACATTAGTGACATTATCATAAATTTTGGTGGCATTTTCTCTTAATGTTAAACTCTGTAACTAGTAAGATTTTTAATTTCCTCACACAGAATGCTGATCACGGCATAGCATTCTTAGATCCCCTTAAGGAAGTGCAGCATTAAGTTTTTTATGGCTGGGACTGAATATGAACTAAATGTAATGAAGTGATGTACAAGGCCAGACAATTAAGTTTGTGAACTCATCTTAGAAAAAGTGCTACAAAATTCATTGCTAAACATCACTATAGTCACCTTCAAAGTACTCCCCTTGGCCATGTGGCAACCATAAAGATGTTCAGCAATGAGGTATGTAGCACTTTTTCTAGGATAAATTTGTGACCTTCATTGTCTGACATCATACAATGACAACTCTGATGACCCTTCCAGAAAAAAAGTTCCAAATTGCTTGAACTTGAATTAGGTGCTGGTGTCAGTGCATACCTACCCAAGAGGAGTACTTTAAAGGTGATCACAGTGATATTCAGCAATGACATATGTAGCATTTTTTCCTAGGATTAGTTCACAAACTTAATTGTTCGACTTCATATGTACCACTCTTTTCTTTCATAGAAAATATAAACACACAGAAAAAATATTCTGTAACAATAGCAGTTTGAAACTTCCAATCATAATCTATCTGGGACACTCAGCATAAAAAATTTATTTGGTAAATAATGCAATATTTTCATGTTACTTCTATGTTATTCATGCATGTCTCCTGTTTTTGGGAATCTTTGTTTCTCCAGCTGTCAATTTAATCCCTGAAAATTTCTACAGTAGACAAAAACAAACAAACAAACAAAACACATATCCCAAAGAAAAACTAAACATGAAAACACTAAAGTCCTAAACATGAAAATATGGGTTCTCATTTTATTTCAATATTGCTAACCATAGCCTCAATTTCAATGCATTCTCACATGACTAATGGGAAAACCACTATTCTACTTTATCAAAAACATAAGCCAAAACCCCAATTTTTACTTCCATTCTCCTCTAAACTACTTGGTTTCAGTGTAGAATTGCAGAATTAATTGGTGAACTGAGACAGAACATTTTAATGAATTTCTCTTTTACTTTTCTCCTTTATTATTGTTAAGTAACAAAATTGTTGCAGCACATTTAAGTTAAACTATCAATTTAATAATCTATTTTAAAAATTAGGTAGTAAGATAAGTTATAGAATTTCCATATAATGTCTCCAAATTGCACATATATTTCATGAGGGGAATTTTTATATTTATAGTGGAAATAAGATCAAATGAATTATAAAGAAAAAATGGATTAAATAAAATTTGAAGCTTTATTTTCCTCAAAAAAATATTTTATACTGATATGTTTTTAGAATTTATCTTAATCCAATTTAAGGTTCAATTTAATACTAATGATGAGTTTTGAAACTACTAATATAATAATAAACGTATGTGTAATTTACCATTTACATTACATATCAATGTTTAGAAAGGCCATTTTATAATGATAATTCATTTGAGAGATTGGTGCATTATATGTACAATGAGACGTAACATGTGTTTCCACCCAAAAATATCAATAATAATTAATCTTTACTAATATAATGTCTCTGATGAAGAAATCATTTTACCAGATGGTTGATATATATACTTTGCAGTTCAGTAATAAACACTTTATAAGGTACACTGGATCAAGCACAGACTGATAGAGATATTGTTTATACTTTTTCAAAATATTTAAATAGATAAAAGAGAAATTCTCACTAGAAATTAGTTCAGTATAATAAAAACCAAAATCAGAACTGTGATCAAGAGAAAGTTAATCAAGGAATTGATTCTGTTAATACCTTGAAGGTAGAGAAAAAGATGGCTGACCAGAAACATATGCTGCCAGATTGTTTCAGAAAAAAAGGAAAAGTTTTCAATGAAAAAAAGTAGATTAAGTGTAATTGTGGAGGAAAAGTGTACCAGAGATTCCACATGTAGAAGTTGTGGAGACGAACAAGGAGTAAGATATCAACAGAGACAGCCCCTGAGAAGCCTGGAGCACAGCAAAAAGGATAGGTGAGGCGGTATTGTTTCTTCTTCCCACACATCACTGGAAAACAGCAGGATCCTGAGCTGCTGGACAGCCTTTTTACCCTAACAAGCCCAAGGGCTGCTGCCACCACTGAACTGGGAGCTTCTTGAGGACAAAACACCAGGTTCCTAGTCCCCCATAGGATTGCCTCCTGTCACCACAGACCTGAGATAAGATAGCAGATGCTATATTGCTTCTTCAATCTCTGTGCGTCTCTTCCTACCCAGGGGACTTCAACCCCTAAGTTTTTAGCTCACTAATTACCATAAAAACTTTTACCAACTCCAGCCCAGACTGTGGAAGCCAGAGGGACCAGTAAGCCCATGGATTATTTATTGGCCCAGAGCTCAGACATTCTAGGTGGGCTGCCTTCTGCAGGCAGGGACAGAGATAACCTGAGTGCTAGCTTTCTACCATGCGCTGCTGCCAAGAGGTACCATGGAGCTGAGACTCTCAGAAGAGGCTGTTTTCCCTCAGTTTGTGACCCTACCCCACTGAGGCTTCCACAAAGCGTGGTTCATACTATATCTTTTAAATACCTGCAGGAGACCAAGGGAGGGTTTGGTTTGGGATCTCCCTGCCTGACAGCTTTCCCAGGTACTGCATACCTGACTGCTCTATAAGACCAGGACAAACTCCCCAAATGGAGATATATTAGAACTGCTGGAGCACTTCCCAGGCAACTCAGGACCAGCACTCTTCTCCCTGGTGTAGTCAGTAATTGAAATTAGGGGACCTAGGAACAGGCTAGAAGACCTGATTTTATATCCCCAGGATGGGACCATGTTGCTCAGGAGCAAAGAGATGGAAATCTGTGAACTAATTTCAGGAGGAGAGGAAGCTTTGTGGGCAGAACTTAGAGAAAAGGGCAACGGCCCCAGTCACAACATAAAAGTGGAACACTCCACACACATGAAAGGCATGCTCTTGGTCTGGGGCAAGATCCTAAATGGAAAAGCTCCCAATCCATGGTGCCATTGCTGGTGAGCTCAGTTATTTTGAGCTCCAACATGGTGCCAGATGCTGGAAGGAGACCCCAGGACAGAGGAGTGAGAGAGGAACAAAACTCTCTCCTGACTGCCAGAATGTGAATTTCAGAATGTGATTTTCACAAGCAGACTTTGGCTTAATGAGACCACTTTAGCCCCTCCCTGGTGGCTTTTCCCAGTGGTCTGGGAATAGAATCTTGACCTCTGTAAAGATAGCTCCTTTACTCTATGAGGCAGGCTCACTTGACCCAGTCTCACCCAGCCTACCTGCTCTACCCAACCCTGTTGTGTTGGAGAGTAAGGTCTCACCTGGAAATTCCAGGGCCCTGCCCATTTCCTGGGGCATTTGAGTGCTTCTGATAAGGGGCTAGATTTGATCAGTCTTTCAAGTAAAAAGCACTGAAGTTGTTTCTTTCTGGAAAATGCCACTTACTGGCAGGAAGGAAAACTTACACGGACCTTTACAGAATTAACTGACTCAGTCATTTAGGCTATGAATGATTCTTACACACAAGTACCATGTATAGACTTAGAGAATAAAATGTGTGTACCAATATAATTCACACTCTTAACAAGACCACAGAGCTTAAGAAAGAGGAAGGATTTCAAAGACTTCCATTTTCTGTCCTAAGTAAGAGATAGGGAATGTGTCCACACCACTGCTATGGACTACGAAACAAACAGAAAAAAACCACCATGCTAAGAGTATCTATAACCAAGTTATCTATCCAGAACCACAAGCAAAACCAAATGATTTTATGCAATGTACGCCATGGACACACCCTTATGAGTGAGAAAAAAAGCCCTACCTAAACAAAGGAAAATTTAAAAACTGGAAGTGATAGCTGTTTCAGATGAGAATAAGAAAGTGTTTTATTTAATGAAATAAAAAAAAAAAAACAGGTTCAGTGCCTGTGGCTCAAGCTGCTGGGGCGCCAGCCACATACACCTGAGCTGGTGGGCTTGAATCCAGCCTGGGCCTGCCAAACAACAATGATGGCTGCAACAAAAATAGCCAGGCCATAGTGGCGGGCGCCTGTAGTCCCTGCTACTTGGGAGGCAGAGGCAGGAGAATCGCTTAAGCCCAGGAGTTGGAGGTTGCTGTGAGCTGTGATGCCATAGCACTCTACCCAGGGTAATAGCTTGAGGCTCTGTCTCAAAAAACAAAACAAAACAAAACAAAACAGTGGAAAACTTTAAGAATAGACTAGACCAGGCAGAAAAAAGAATTTCAGAGCTTGAAGACAACTCTTTTAAATTAACCCAATCAAAAAATAAAGAACAAGGAATCCAGAGGAACAAACAAAGCCTATGAGGAATATGGAAATATGTCAAACAGCCAACAACTCTCGACAAATTCAAAAAGTAGAAATCATAGAGAATATCTTACCACAATGGAATAAAACTAGAAATTAACAAGAAGAACTTCAGAGAATACACAAACACATGAAAATTAAACAACGTTACCGAACAATCAATGAGTCAATGAAGAAATTCCGAAGAAAATGTTTAAAATTCTTGAAATAAAGGAGGAAGTACAGAATGCCAGAATATGGGATATAGAAAAGGCATTACTAAAAGGAAAGTCTATAGCAATAAATACTTTGGTCAAAAAAAGTTGAAACACTTTAAATAACCTACTGCCATACCTCACAGAACTAGAAAATCAGCTGTTAAACATAAATAAGAGTGTAAAGGTATTATTGTTCTATAAGGACAATACACTCCAGAAGGCAAACTCATCTGGAAATAATCTTAATAATTAGGTAGACAAAATAACCTGTTCCCTGGATCTCAAGTTTACCTCTTATCTCAGCTCTCCTTGCTTTTATTTATATGTCTAGACCTTAGGGCTTTGCTAGTTTATACATCTTAGTTTTCAAGGGAAGACTGAAGTTACCAGAAAATAAAGGAATGGTCCCATTAGATTGGAAGTTGAAAGTACCAGCTGCTCACTTTGAGCATATCGTGCCACCAAACCAATAAACAAAAAAGAACATTACTTGCTGCAAGAATTAATTCTATCGAAGAGAAATAGGGTTGTTAATGTATCCAGTTTCATTTATGGAGTATGTCTGAAATGTAAAGGACCTTCTAGGGTACCTCCTATAGTATCTGTGTCATGAGATAAATTTCAATATGATAAGAAAACACAACCTGATAAAGATAACACTGTTACTGGTACAGATCTAAGAATGAAAATATGGATCAGTGTCCCAATAAAATTATGAGCAGATAAAATGCTTGCTCAGGGAAAATGGAAGAAGAATATTTTAAATAGCAGCTGTGATCATGCAAACAATTGTGAAGAAAAAGACTTCAGTATTTATATTTCTTCTTTGCTTTGATGTGAATGCATGTGGCAGGTGTATATTGCCCAGTTATTTTTCTTTTTTATCTCTTATTCCTCCACTGTCAACACAAAATGTGCTACGAACAGCCTACCTTATGTCTTGAAATTGAGTTATAGAATATCAAGGGGGAGTGCGACTGAGATAGAAAAATGGCCTTACTCAAAGATGAATAAGCTGAGATTCTATATAATCTTTTTTGGCTCAGGGTATCACATTTTTGTTGTAAGACAGAGAATTGCTTAAAGGTAAGAGAAAGAATAATTTCCATAATGTCCGTATTTGGAAGTTATTGTGGTTAACACATGTTTGTAAGAATGCTGCATAGACAAAGTCAGAATGTGTGGTACAGTTGGCTGAAAGAGATTCTGGAATGAAGATTAGAAGGTGAGAGTAAATCACTGGCTGTTCTCATAAATCTCAGCTGACACATAGGCCCCCAGCGGGTCTCAACTTGCCTTCCACTCACCGTTCAGCTTGTCTTCCTGAATGCTGATTTTAATAACACTGGCTCAAGACCCAACACCAGCTGCTTTGCTGTAGATTTTCAGAGGCAGTAAATAGTACACAGAGGGAACATTTTGTCATCAACTGTTCCCTGATCTCCTAATTTGCATCATCAGTCTGATACCTGCATTTACTTGGCCTATTGAGTTTTCCTTTAAACTCTGACTTTTCTAACTGTGCTAGTTATTCTGGTCATTTGATTAGCGATTTTTCCTCTCATTACACAGCATCAACTTCCAGATTTTAACTTCTCTAGTACCTCCCTTATTTATGTAAGATATACTTCCTAAAATAAATTTCTATTTACTATTACTCATTATCACTTTGTTTTCCTGATTAAACCTTAACTAATATATTTAATAACAATATATTTCATTTCTTGTTAATTTTGTTCCATTTAAGGAAATCTGCCATGTCTTTTTGTTAAAAGATTAAAAAATATTTTATTAATTTATTATTTTTATGATTTAAAAATTTATGATTTTAAATGCATATTTTTTTATTATCAGAAAATCCTAATTTCTTTTCTTATTTTTTTGAGACAAAGTCTCAAGCTGTCACCCTGGGTAGAGTGCTATGGCATCACAGCTCACAGCAACCTCAAACTCTTGGGCTTAAGCAATTCTCTTGCCTCAGAAGTAGCCAGGACTACAGGCGCCCACCACAACACCCAGCTATTTTTTGCTTTTAGTTGTCATTATTGTTTGTCAGGCCAGGGCTGGATTTGAACCCTCCTGCTGTGGTGTACATGGCTGGTGCCCTAGCCACTGAGCTATAGGTGCCACGCCAGAATAATCCTAATTTTCCAAATTCATCAGTATGCAGTTATCATCTAATGTGTCTCATGGAGGAATAGCATTGTACTCTACTGGAACTGGGAAAGTCAACTTCCAAGGTACCAAGATCTTGCATGAAATTTTCTCTACCGTTAGGTCTTTCAGCATGTATTTGCAGCAAATTCTGAATGGGCTGATTAACTTGGTTTTAAGCTAGAATTTACTGGTAAATTATTAGATTAGATTGAGTTGTCATTGACAAGCTTAAGAATCCTTAGTACCCAGAAAGATAGCATGTCTTAACAAAAATTTGATGATAGTAGGAAGAAAATAAAGTTCTTCCATATATTTACCTTACCAGGTTGAACTCCTCAAACATGTACAGCATAATTTGACAAGCCAGCCTCAAATACGTATTCTCATCATTTCCATCTCAATGACCTCTACATTAGTTCTCTTTTCTGGACTTTCACAAAACATCAGAAGTTATCTTTTCATAGATAACTCTATACAAAGGAAATCTTATTTTTTTTTCACTGTCATACTTTAAATGCATTCCCATTACTCATAGCACAAACTACACATTTGTTAGTATGATCTGACATTCAGTACCTCAATACATATTTTACACATGTAATCTGCCATCTCCTCCAATGCACATTGAATTAAAAATCAGAAGAAATTAATTGCCTTACTGTGTCTGGCTTCTTCTTACCTGTTTATATTTTAACCTACTATTTTTTTTTGAGACAGAGTCTCACTGTGTAGCCCTCAGTAGAGTGTTGTGGAGTCTCAGCTCACAGCAACCTCAAACTCTTGGGCTTAAGCCAGTGGTTCTCAACCTTCCTAATGCCGCGACCCTTTAATACAGTTCCTCATGTTGTGGTAACCCCCAAACATAAAATTATTTTCGTTCCCACTTCATAACTGTAATTTTGCTACTGTTATGAATTGTAATGTAAATGTCTGATATGCAGAATGTATTTAGGTGATCCCTGTGAAACGGTCATTCGACTTCCAAAGGGGTCATGACCCACAGGTTGAGAACCACTGGCTTTAGTGATTCTCTTGCCTCAGCCTCCTAGGCAGCTGGCACTACAGGAGCCCGCCACAACACCTGGCTATTTTTGTTGTTGTTGTTGTATTTGTCATTGTTGTTTAGCAGGCCTGGCCGGGTTTGAACCCGCCAGCCCCAGTATATGTGGCCGGGGACCTAACCACTGAGCACAGGCGCCAAGCCTAACCTACTATTTTTTTCTTAGCCTACTTTTTTTGTTTTTGTCTTCCTGGAAGATCCTACTAATTCTTTTTGCAACATATCATCTATTCCAAGAGTTTTTCTCTAATCTCCTTTGTTATAATTTTTAAATTTCTCACTATAATCTTCTAGGATGATAATAAATAATTTAATTAAATATTGTAACTATACAAGTCTGTCTCCTGCACTAGGTTTTCAGTGTCTTGAAGAGAAAAACCAAGTCAGATACTATTGTATCTCCAGGGGCTCACACTGCTTGCTGCTTAGTTCTCAATGGATATTCAGGAGAAGCACACGTGTGATACAATTTTGCAGTGCGTTATTGAGAGAGGTTGAGTACTGTTTTACAAAGTCCATATACATTTATTGTGTATAGTTTAGTAGTGGAACCTAAAGAAGTTTTAAAATTGGTCCAGATACTTTAATAGAGTTAGAATGACAGAACTGGCATGGGAATAATATTAATCTAGTTAAATTACCTGGATGATAATTAGATACTCTCTTGAGCTATTTCCTAATTCTGTAATCTTATTTTTAATAATAAAATTGAAAATGTATATTATTATATAAGGGAGATGTAACTAAAAGCCAGCATTTTTCTTCACATTTTGTAGAATATGATACATTTCAATGGTTACCGATATTAACAACAGTCTAAAAAGAGGGCCACTTTTTCCAGGAAAAAATATTTTGCTAACTATATAAGCATTGCAGCTTCTAAAGTTAGAAATGAGATTTAGACTTTTAAACTCATTATCTTAAAATCGCCTGTAGCTCTGGCATAATATAACATTTTAAAAGTCATTTCTAGGGTAAATTTAGAAGCAGAAAAAGAAATTCAAATAAATATTATTATACATTTGCACAGTTCAAGCTTCCACTTCGACAGGAGAGACATTCTAAAATAACCTCCCTAGCTATCATTTATCAGTGGGTTTCACTCTGAAAACTCCAAATTTCAGTAATTTGATGAATTTGGAATCCACAAGTTTCTGTTGAAACTGAAACTTTCTGTTTGAGAACACTCTTCTTACAAAGTAAAGTATAGATTTCTTTTAATACTTGCTTCGGTACATATTAGTAATACAGCATATTCTGCTTAAAATTTCTACAAACAGAGTTGTATTTTTATGTTTTTTTATTACTGAAAAGACCTCCCAAAATTGTCTATAAAAAACAGCAAAAAATTTCTTGGCTTCTTCTTCAATTAGAATCAAGACTTTTTCCCATAGAAAAGCACCTCATTAAAACATATTTCCAAACTACTTATATGATTCTGTGACAATCCTAATTTTCCCAGGTGCTTTTCAGACTGCTGGGAACCTGCTGTTTGGCAATTGCTTTGAAGACCAGTCAGACCTGGGTTAATTTCGGGGCTTGAAAATAAATTCCCAAATGGACCGAATTCCTATAGGTCTTTTTGGAATCCTGAAATATTCTAAGGAACCGCCAAAGCGGCAGGAGAAATGAATTCCAATGCAGATGAGCCGCTGATCATTTGTGTGATCTTAATTTTCCCAGCCTTTGTTTGCTTCATTTACTTTATTAGAAACTAAGTATGTATAGGAATGTGGGTATGGAAGAGGTGACAAGATTAATGCTTAAATAACCTTTAGGAAATCCTTAGTGCATAATCCTGGCATCGTGTGCTTATGAATTTATTAATTCTCAGGATCACTTCATAAAATACTTGAATTGCCATGAATTGCTATGCCTGTCCTATATATAAATATTCTCTTTTTGAAATATCTAGTCTTATGCCTCTCCCACCCCCTTTGCTGCCAAGGAAAATAATGTCTAGAGACAGTTTCTTAATTCTGCTCCACTTTGCATGTAAATGAAACCTTAAATCATTCATATATAGGCTTGAATCTGAAACTGAAAAACAATTTTATTATATATTCACATGAAAGTGTACTCTTGTTTTCTATATCTCTTGGGTTTTTTCCTCCTTAATTGCTTTGTTTGTTTATTTTTTGTGGAAAGGGAAATAGCATATTCTTTTCAACATTTTTATTAACTTTTACTTTGCAACTTTCGGAATTGCTGACACAGCCTGATTTGCTCTCAGGCTATGCCTTGATCTCTTGCTTGAAGAACCCCTTTCTCTCATTTGGTTCCCAGTTTGTACATAAAAGTAACATCTCATAAATCCTCCCTTAGTGACCATTTTTCTTTGAGATCGCTCTCACTATTCTAGAACATCTACAATAAATAACTGAGGTTATACAAAATATGTTTAAATCTCTATCAGAAAAAAATCTGGCACCACACATCATAAATAAGAGGTAGTTAGTAAACATATTAGTCTTTCATTTCTTTTACATCCCTTAATTCTTTTTTTAAGAATCAATGATTCTCTTTTTTCCTTTTGAGTTGTCTGTTTTGTGTCCAGTAGAGCATTCCAGGTCTCTTTTTCCATGAAATTTTTAGTAGTTCATGCATACCACATATAGTTTTGGTCATTTCTTCTTCAATTCAAATTTGTGTTCCTAGGCTGAGTGTGGTGTCTCATGCCCTTAATTCCAGCCATTCCAGAGGTTGAGGTGGTAGCATTGCTTGAGGCCAGAAGTTGGGGACTAGTGTGGGCAACATTGCCAGGTTCTATCTCTACAAAAAAAAATAAAAAAGTAAGAAAAGGCCAAGCATAGTGGCAGGCACCTATAGTCCCAGCTACTCTGAAGCTGAGGCAGGAAGATCACTTGAGCCCTAGAATTTGAGGCTGCAGTGAGCTCTGATACACCATGACATTAAAACAAATAACATGTTCTTATGTACTATTGATTTAGGGTCTCTGTTTCTTTGTTCAGAAAAATCACACAAAGAAATATATGATAAACTAATATTTGTGTCACCTAAGTTTTAAAAAAATCATATTTTTACAGCAATATTTGAAACAATATTTTACAGCCATATTTGAAACACACAGGATACAATGTGGACAGTATCATTCTGTCCCTGCTAATGATCACTCAGGTAGATAATAGCCTCTTAAATGGCTTTTCTTTGTAGTTCTTTACTTAAGGGTCATGTTTGAACATTAGCTTTTATGAAACAAAATGAGCCAAAAACTACAATCAAGGAAGTTGTATGGAATACTGAATAAGAGAATGAAAGGTAGTCAGATTGCAAGGATTTGTAAATTGGATCCAATCTTTCACTAGCCATATGCTCTTGAGGAAATTGCATACTTTCTATGAATTACATTTTATTCACCTTTGAAATGAAATGATACTAAAATTATCTGTCCCTCAGATTTGTTTTGAGAGTTCACTGAGTGAATTCATGCAATACATTTACAGTCTAAAATATCACGTGCAAAGGGCAAACAGCAATTGTTATCATAATATTTTTCCAAAAAGTTAAATGTGATAACAATACAATTGAACAGGAAAAAGTGGAAAATATATTGCAGCTTATTACTCCTGTTGATCACATATTCTGAATGATTAAACATTAAAAAAATTAAATACCATCAAAAAGCAATATGTTTATTCCAAGAGAATAAACCCAGTTCCCAGTTTGTGCATAAAAGTAACATCTCATAAGGTTAAGAGTGGTTCCTAAGGTTCCTTTTTTTCCTTTCCATGTTTCACTTCTACATTTCTGTTTTAAAATTTGCATTGAGCCACCTAATTTACAATTAATCAGACAATTTAAAAAGTAATTCATTCTATCTATCTATCTATCTATCTACCTTTCTATTTATCTGCCTATTTATCCTTATAATGTAACCTGTAAAAGAAAAATAAATGTACTTAAAACAATTATTTTGTACATAAAATCATATGGAAACCGATATCGTAACAATCTTAGGTTATATGACAATCAAATTCTCAAAAGAACTTTAAATAAATTTTGTTTCAATTAATTAGTCTTCATAGCATATGCAAGCCAGGATTCTAAATGCCGAGCTATTCTATTTGCCCATATATTCCTAAACAAAGCTTGCATCTGACCACTATAAATTACGATCCCCCTTTTATATTTTCTGCTTCTCTTCCTCCTTACCATTCCTGAAAACTGACAGAAAAAGATTTTTAAATATAAAAGATTAGTCAAGCAAAAGACTTCTTAGAATTTTGAGCTGTATTTGAACTCAAGCAAATCACTACTAAGTACTGATTAATCCAATTGGGACCAAAAGCATCATAGGCTTTAAGAAGTATTCTGCTTCAAAGAACATTATTCATTATGTCATTTTCTTCCTCAAACTTCTTGACTCAAGTGAATATTATTATGAATAGAGATTCTCTTTCAATTAACCTTTTCATTAAAGGTTAATAGAGATTTTTTTGAATTTTCAAAAAAAATCTGAAGAATTATTAGAAGAAAAAGGAGAAATGCTGAGTATAAAACATACCGTAAAATCCTTCGCAAAGTATCATGACTAGCTTATCCAAAATGCACTAACTCTAGATTTTATGTGCAAATATAATTCTAATTTTGAATAGAAAGCTAAGTTGCCTTTCTTTCCCATAGAAGAGAAAAATAAAAAGTTTATAAGCAAACTGGATTCAGAATAATTTATTTTCTTCAGATGCAAGTGGAATATCTCAGATATTCCTATAATACAAGTATGAACAATTAGTTCATGTCTATGCACAAAATTTCAAGTGACCTATAAAAATGATATGTTATAAATAAAACGTAAGTGTTGATACATACGGCATTTTAAGGGTCATTTTGACAATATGTCATGGTAATAATCCAAATTTGATTTTGAAATTACTTTGTAAATTATAATTGACTGTAGAGTGATTATTTTGTTTTTGTTTAAAAGAGGAAAAATAAATAACTTTTAAAATGTGTTTATAAACCACTAAACAATTTGATAAAAACAATGTAACAGGGAAGCCTTAAATCTGATCTCAGAAGACTTGCTCTGCCATTTCCTGGCAGCAAGACTTTAAACTTAGTATTTAACTTTTATGATCTTTTTATTATTTGTATTAGTAAGGGTCCAGGGTTCTCCATAGGAAGAAAGTATAAAAAAATACATACATGCATATCTGTATGTGTATTTATATTTATAATGGATTGGGGCAATGTGGGTCCAAAACTAAATAGGATTTCATTTAGTTTAATACATTGCTATTGAATATAGTACACATGTACAGGAACTCAGTACACATGAGTTCAGGAGATGTTTTGTGTAACATGTGCACTGTATTTAATAGCAATGTATTAAACTAAATGAAAAGTGTATTCTTGAAAGGTAAGAGAGTTGTATATTCAAGTGTATTCTTGACAGGTAAGAGAGTAGATTTTAAGTGTTTTTACCACACAAAATGATGTCTGTGAGGTAATGCATAACTTAATTGACTTCGTTTAGTCATTCTACATTGTACACATGTTCCAAAACATGTATCATGTTGTACATTATAAATGCATATAATATTTGGCAATTAAGACTTAATTATTCAGGGCAGTGCCTGTGGTTCAAAGGACTAGGGCGCCAGCCCCATATACTGGAGGTGGAGGGTTCAAACACAGCCAAAACTGCAAAAACATAAAAAAAATAAAAAATTAATTATTCAGAAATAGAAAGAGAAGAGATTTCTTATAAGAGACTGGGTTTCATGATTACAGGGCTGAGAAGTCTCATAATCTGCCACCTGGTGTCTATTAAGTTATGTACCCTACAGAACAGTTTTGCGATGTAGCACTTTTTCTAGGTTGAGTTAGTGAACTATGTTGTCAGAGCTCATAGGATGACAACTCTGATGGCTTTTCTAGAAAAAGAGTTCTGAAGTTGCTTTCATGGAGAGAGTAGGCTCTGGTGTCGGTGCACAGATTCTTGAGGAGGGTACCTGGGTACATAGCAGTTTCTCTACAATGAGATTTTTCACTTCATTGTCAGACCCTGTAGTCTTAGATGTAGCAACTCCGGTGTAGTTTGCATATGAATACACATCTTGTTTGATTCTAGCTTCTCCCAGAAATAGCATTTATTTCTCTTTGTCTCTTTCTTTGTTGTTTGTCGTATTTGTCATAAATAAGAGAAATATAGAGTAAAACATGGGCTGAATGTCTTTATAAGCACTTTGGTTGAGCTGGTCCTGTAGACTGGTGGGTTCCGCGGTTCTCTCCATTCTAATTTCTACTTAAACAAACTGTGCTTTGGGTCCCTGAAACAAAAGTAAAGATGAGATTCCCCTCTTCTTTTAAGTTCTGATTATTTGACTTTTTATGGCCAAGGAAGAACATTCTCTCTTGGTTTCTGCCAGCTGAGGGGTGGCAAAGTTTTGGGTGGTATCTCGTGTCCAGTATAAAAAAGATTGAGAATGTGAGACATGTAAATTGACTGAAAAGCACTCTCTTTTTTTCAAATATGCCAACATCTCAGGGGAGCTTGTCGTGATAAGAAGTCCCATCCATAAATTACTTCTGTCACCTCAATCTTTTGTTGCCTGGTCGGTGCAGGGAAAGTCCAGTCCCAGCACTGCCTGCCTGGTGTCACAGGTTGCTGAGTCTGTGATGAAGACATCCCTGCATGTCCCCACGTCTACATGCTCATGGTGAGACACAGGCATCCTTCCCACAAGTACCATACTTAACTGCCTGTGGCAATCCAGACCTTTTTCTATCTTAGTCTACCTTTATGAATAAGTAAATTTGGGGGGAGGGAAAATAGCATCTTCTCTGTGTCATTTTAAAAATTTCACTTATGTTCATTGTTTTCTAAACCTAGAAAGTTACATCTGGCACTTTTTACAAAAAAGGTTGATTGGCAGGACTTCTTATGAAATAAGTAAACTGACTTATATTAAAAAATATTTTAGAGAGCTCTCATCTTAAACAGCTATCATACTGGTACTTATAAAAATAAAAAAAATAGCTAAGCTTTGAAAATTCTTTGACAAAATTAAAAGACAAAAATAAGATTTAAAACAAAGTTAAAATTCTTTAAACCAGAATATCTTTTGGATCTCTGGATCCCTGATTTAAAATAGCCTTTGTTTGAGCCCAGCTCCAGTTCCTCAGGTACATTCCCTTAGCTCAGGTGGAAAACATTTATAAAATTTAGTTTACTATTATTTTTTAATTTACAATTGTGTGACTGTTTGGAGTACCTACTTGTTAATAATTATTTCTTCCCCCATGGATAGCTTTTGATTCCTATTTGTCTTACTAATTTTTTTCCCCAATTACTGGGAATAAACCATGTAATGCCTATGTGTAGAGATGGCCAAAAGGTTAGATATGCAAGAGTAGAGCTGGACAGGAATGTGGGTTGAACCCCATTTGGAGATAAGCTTCTAAGAGGTAGGTAATAGTTAGCACTTCCGGCTCCACTAGGGACAAGGTCGCCCTGCCTTGGTGCAGCCTCCAGGAATTGCTCTACGGAAGAATGGCAAGGGGGACCCTGTCTTGGTGCTGTCCCACCGTAATTCTCCCCCAAGCTTATTGCCACACCGGGATGAAGGAGGAACGCCTGCTAATCTGCAAAAGAACACAAGGAATCCCCCAGCCTTCAGGCCAGGCAGACCAGGCACTATAGGATCTGGAAAGAGTAACCTAGGGCTAGTTATCATGCTGTTAACTGTCCATCCAGGTATTTCCATGGTGATGTCTGGACCCCGAGGAGGGCTCTATCCAGATAGCATAAAACAGGACAATTCCTTGTCTGTGGCAAAAGTTTCTTGATCCATAACCTTTATTTTGCTTTTGCTCTGTAAACAACTTTCTCTTCCTCCATAAACGTTCATGCCGGCCTGGCTTTTGGAAGGTCTAGTCATTCTTTGGCCAAGAGCACACTGAGAAACAAGTGACAGACAACTAACTGCCTGAACCCCAACGCTAGCTTTTCTTTCTTTCTTGCCTGTGTTTGGGAATTGTATGGTTTGGAATAGGGTTGCACTGGGCGGCGCCTGTGGCTCAAAGGTGTAGGGTGCCGGCCCCATATACCAGGGGTGGCGGGTTCAAAACCAGCCCTGGCCAAAAACTGCAAGAAGAAAAAGACGAAAAGGGTTGCATCTTATTCCCACTTGAAAAAGATTTATTTGGTTTAGTCTTAAATATTTGTTTTAGTCTTGAGTCAGGTAGAGAGCTATAGCTTGGTTTAAATTTTTGGTTTATGTTCAGACCATGATATTTATAAATATTAGTATATTCAGAACATACAAAAACTTAAAATTTTTAGTTACATTTTGTTCATTTAGTCTTTTCTTCTAAACTAAAAAAATTTAACTATATTTAAAAAATAATTGTTAAATTTTTTCAAAGATAAATGACTCTAAATTCAAAATGAAAACAATATTTTAATTTCTATTTTCGTTGAATGTCTATCCCCTATCTAAAAAAAAAATCAAAGATGATACAGCTGAATGGACAGATAGGCCCCTGATACCATTCAAACCACAACCAAATTTGGGGGGAAACTAAGAACATGTACCTTTGTCTTGCAATTTGAGTCTTTACAAAAACAAGAATTACAAAAAGCAACTTGAAGTCCACCTATTTTTCTTAGATTCTGATACACAAATAATATGTATTTGAGTCCTCACTGTATACCACTATGCAATCTTGGAACTATCCGCATTTTCTCAGCAGTGGGCAACCTTATGCCTTTGGGCCACATGTGGTCTTCTGTATCCATGACTGTGGCCTTTTGACTGAATCTGAATTTTACAGAACAAATCCTCTTATTAAACGGGTATAGCAGAGAAAGATGAAGCTCTTCCTCCTTTGGTGCTTAAAAAGGAACAATCTTGAAATAAGAAGGCTGCAGGTTCCCCTCAGATTGACGGTCAGCCTGAGATTTTACTATCTTTTATAGCTTATTTTTCTTTAATAAGTCTATAGATCCCGCATTATAATTTTAGATCAGTTCATCCCCTCTGTCAACATTTTTATATTCATGGAGCCCACAAAAAGCTTGAGTGAAAGTGGAAGACAATAGGACATTTTATAATGATAATGAAGGTAGTCAAGGTAGACTTGAAAACTAAGGTAGTAAGAAATCAGCTTGCTTATGCACAGATATAAATAATAAATCCATGTAATATCTTACTCTTAATCTAAGTAGTTAAATGTTCTTTTTACTGTTGCTTCTTTCACATTCAAAGGAATTTCAAGGTTCAAAGTCAAAAATCTATTTTTTTTATTTTTTAAGTTTCTGCTTCGTTATAACAGATAAACTCAACAATGTGTGTCTGTGTAGAAACTGATTTGAAGAAATAAGACACACCCGAGAAATCCTGAGACTTGCTCAAATCATATTTTTAAACATATATATTAAAGAGTTAAGAGGGAGAAGTCAATTATAAATAAATAATGTTCAAATCTGATTATCATTTCAATGATTTAGCTGTTATACATATCAGTTTTCACTGCTTCATCTACTGTCTAAAATTTACTCTCCCTCTCTCTCTTTTTTTTAGTGTAAAGATAAACTGTTCCTTCAAGGCTCACTTCAAAATCTAAATGAGCCTTTTCTTTCCTGCCCAACTCAAACCTCTACAATGTCTTTTCTAAGAATAGCTCTATCCCTTGTTTTTAAAAACATTATTGTCATGAGGAATAGTTCTTTTGGTAGTGTTCTCCCTTTTTAAAAATATTTTCTGTTTTTCAAGTAGATTATAGGCTCACTTAAAATTTAAAACATTTCTTTGTGTTTTAATATTCTCATAGTACATTAAAGTATCAATAACATTTTTATTGGTGACTACCATTTAATTCTTTTTTTTTTTTTTTTTATCAATCTAATTTTATTTCTACATACTTCTTCAAATAATCAACAAATTGAAAGTATTCCTTATTTGTTCAGGACTTAGAACCGAAATGGTGAAAGTGGAGAAATTTGAGAACTCCATGTGCCCAAG
>CAUYRH010181229.1:0-12528 GCA_963574655.1 Perodicticus potto | reverse complement strand
CCCCCCCCAGCAAGTAGGTTAGTCTGGGAAGGTTGATGCCTCCTTACCCACTTCGCCCCTCTTTCACACCCAGTTGGTGGTAAAAGTTGTGATCCAGTTTCCTCCAATGAGCAGATGCTTCAGAGGTTTGCGCCTGCCTGGGTCATAGTGAGATCTGTGGCTCCTCAACCAGTCCCCTATGCCCTGTCACTGTTTGGCAGGGGGAGGTGAGGCCTGACAACCTGGGTACTTGATAGTGGCTGGGGCGATTCACTCAGTTCCAGCCCTGTCCCTGATTGATGTTACTGCTGGAACAGAACAAGTTCGCAGAATTTATTTCTGTCAAGGCTATTTTCCCTCATCAGACTTGGGCTGCAAATAGGTCTGACTCAGTTTGTGAGTTCCAGCCCTTTGTCTCAGCTTTCATCCCCTGACGGTCAGGTGAGTCTGAAGGTAAGAAAAGCAGCCTCTCCCTGGTTGTCAGCTGACTCTGGGAGTATTCTAATCCCTGTGCTCTGTCCCGGCCAGTACCACCTCAAGCATATCCTTCATGTGCCTTGGTTGCTGGTCCATTCTGCTAGTGGCTACCACTGGAGAAGCCGCCCGCTTCTCCTGGCCACCCAGAAGACTGGGAGTGTCTCCTCAAAACATCCCCAGAGGTGCGAGCCCTCTTGATTTTGTTCCTGCAGCTGCAGTTGCTGTTTTGTGCCTCAGGGGACCTTCTTTCCAACTGGGCCTCCTCTTGGCTCACTTAGCTCTCACCACTCCTGAGGCGGAAAATCAGCACGGATCAGCAACAGTCTGCGCCCCATCCGCACCCCTCAAGAAAATCTCCAAGAATCTGGACTCTGTGGGGAACAGGCCTCCAGACCCCGGGGTGAGAGTGGAGGGGGATACCAGGAACTCAAACTTGCAGGTAGAGAATATATACAGTTTTACTCAGTTTTATGCGTGGCGGGATACTGCCACGGCACCCTGGTAGGGGAAGGTCTGGTGTTTAGAGGGTCTCTCCTGTGGGGTAGAGTGGGAGGACATCTGAACTCTGTTCGCTTGTTTGTATGGAGGTATGGAGTATACTGCGAGCTGCTCTCATGGGGGAGGGGACTCCTGTCCACTTGGTGATGTGATCTGTACCTTTTTGCTTTGTCTTCGGAGTCTCAGGTCACCCCAGCAGGTTTGATGTGCATTCTTTGACCTTTTCTTTTGGCTCAGATCCAAACCATCAGCTTTCTTGCTGAGTTTCTGTCCTTTAACTCTCCTTCTGGACAGGAACCTCTGCGGAAAGCTGGCTACAGACCACCATCTTGGCTCCTCCCCTCTTCTAGTATTTTTATAGTTTCATGTCTTAAGTTTAAATCTTTGATCCAGTGAGAGTCTTTCTTAGTTAATGATGAAAGGTGTGAGTCCAGTTTCAGTCTTCTACAGGTCACCAGCTAGTTCACCCAGCACCAGTTGTTAATTAGGGAATCTTTTCCCCACTGAATGTTTTTAATTGGCTTATCAAAGATCAAATAAAGGAAAGTAGCTGGGTTCATCTCTTGCTTCTCTATTTTATTCCATACCTCTACCTCTCTGTTTTTGTGGCAGTGCCATGCTGTTTTGATCACTATTGATTTACAGTATAGTCTGAGGTCTGGTAGCACGATACTTCCTGCTTTGTTTTTATTTCTTGGTAAGGTCTTGTCTATTCAAGGTTTATTCTGATTCCATAGAAACCAATGTATTATTTTTTCGAGATTTTAAAAGTATGACAATGGAGCTTTAATAGGGATTGCATTAAAATTTTACATTGCTTTGGGTAGTATAGACATTTTGACAATGTTGATTCTTCCCAGCCATGAGCATGGTACGTTTTTCCATTTGTTAACTTCTTCAGCTATTTCTTTTCTTGAGTTTCATAGATCTCTTTATAGAGATCTTTAATGTCCTTTGTTAGGTAAACTCCCAAATATTTCATCTTCTTTGACACTACTGTGAATGGAATAGAGTCCTTGAGTGTTTTTTTGGCTTGGCTATTGTTGGCATATATAAAGGCTACAGACTTATGAGTGTTGATTTTGTAGCCTGAGACATTGCTGTATTCCTTGATTACTACTAAGAGTTTTGTAGTAGAATCCCTGGTATTTTCCAGATATACAATCATGTCATCTGTGAGGAGTGAAAGTTGTTCTCTTCTGACCCTATATGGATATCCTTGATTGCCTTTTCTTCCCTAATTGCAATGGGTAAAACTTCTATTACAATGTGAAAAAGCAGTGGCAACAATGGGCAACCTTGCCTGGTTCCTGACTCAGTGGAAATGTTTTCAATTTTACTCCATTCAATATAATGTTGGCTGTGGGTTTGCTGTAGATGCTCTCTATCAGTTTAAGAAATGTCCCTTTTATATCCATTTTCTTACGTGTTCTGATCATGAAGGGATGCTGGATATTATCAAAAGCTTTTCCTGCATCATTTGAGAGAATATGGTCTTTGTTTTTTAATTTGCTTATGTGCTGAATTATATTTGTAGATTTATGTATATTGAACCAATCTTGAGACCCTGGGATAAAACCCACTTGGTCATGGTGTATAATTTGTTTGATGTGTTGCTGGATTCTGTTTGTTAGAATCTTATTGAATATTTTTGGATCAATCTTCATTAGTGATATTGGTCTATAATTTTCTTTTCTTTTTGGGTCTTTTCCTGGTTTGGGGATCAAGGTGATGTTTGCTTCATAGAACATGTTGGGTAGTGTTCCTTCTTTTTCTAAATTTTGGAAAAGGTTGAGTAATATCGGTTCTAATGTGAAGCCATCTGGTCCCGGGCTCTTCTTTTTAGGGAGATTTAGTATAGTTGAATGTATTGCAGAACTTGATATTGGCCTGTTTAACATTTCTGCTTCATCTGGCTAAGTCTTGGAAGGTGATATGTTTCCAAGTATTTGTTGATTCTCTTTAGATTTTCATATTTCTGAGAGTAAAGTTTCTACTAAGCTCAACTTATATTTTACACTATGATCTGAGAAAATGGAAGGAATAATTTTTATTCTTTTAAATTTGCTGACGTTAAATTTGTGACCTAAGATGTGATCGCTTTTGGAGTATATTCCATTGGCTGGTGAGAGGAATGTATATTCAGTTTTGTTAGGATGAAATTTTCTGTAGATGTCTGTTTAATCCCAATGTTGAATGGTTAAATTTAAATCTAAAATTTCATTGCTTAGCTTCTTATTGGAGGATGTATCCAACACTGCTAAAGGGGTGTTAAAATCTCCGACTACTATGGAGCTGTGGGAAAACAAGTTTCTCATGTCTGTTAGAGTTTCTCTTTTCAATTGAGGTGCATATTGGTTGGGTGCATTAATATTAATAATTAAAATCTCATCATATTGAGTACTACCCTTAATAAATATGAAGTGACCATCCTTATCCTTTCTTACTTTTGTTGGTTTAAAGCCTATTGTATCTGCAAATAAAATTGCAACACCTGCTTTTTTCTGATTTCCATTTCCCTGGAATATAGATGACTATCCCTTCACCCTGAGTCTATATTTACCTTTAAAGTAAGATGAGATTCTTGTATTCAACATATATCTGGCCTGCATTTTTGTATCCAGCCACCCAGCCTGTGTCTCTTTAGAGGACAATTTAGGCCATTCAAATTAATGGAGAATTTGATAAGCCTTGTAGAATTTTGGCTATCGAGTTTTTCAAACATCCAGTGGACATTTTTAATCCTTTCCTCACTGTGGATGTTGAAATTTGATTAAAAATTTCAGAGTGAGTTTACTTTGGTGGTGGAGGATTTTGCTGGTCATTATGGAGGATAGCTCTGAGAATATCCTAGAGAATTGTTTTAGTTATGGGAAATTTCTTCAACATATGAACATCATTAAAGTATTTAATTTCTCCATGATAAATGGAACTCAGTTTAGCTGGATACAGGATCCTGGGTTGAAAGTTATTTTGTTTTAGGAGATTAAAGTCAATGACCACCTTCTTCTAGTTTGAAAGGTTTCAGCAGAGAGATCTGCAGTCATTCTAATATTCTTCCCCTTGTAGGTTATGGTTTTTTTTTACATCTGGCTGCTTTCAGAATTTTCTCTTTCATATTAACTTTAGTGAAGTTAATTATGATGTGCCTAGGGGATGACTTATTTAGGTTGAGTCATGCTGGGGTTCTGAAACTGTCTGCTATCTGAATTTCACAATCTCTTGGCATGTCTGGGAAGTTCTCTTTCATAATCTCATGAAGTAGAACCTCTGTGCCTTGCAAAGCTACTTCTTCACCCTCAGGGATCCCTGTAAGGTGAATATTGGTTTTCTTTAAATTATCCCAGAGTTCTCTGAGAGAATGATCCATTTTTGCTCTCCACTTCTCTTCCTCTTTGAGTGTTTGGATGCGTCCAAAAGCTTTGTCTTCAATGTTGGAAATCCTTTCTTCTGCCTGTTCCATTCTGTTACTGAGGGATTCTACTGTATTTCTCATATCTTGGAAGGCTGCAACTTCTTTTCTCAATGTTTCTAAATCTTTGGTGATATTGTCTTTGAATAAATTGAATTCTTCAGACATCATTTGAATTATTCCTAGAATTTCTAACTCCAACTTTACTTCCATTCTGTTGATCTTATTTGCAATCCAAATTCTAAATTCGATTTCTGACATCTCAGCCATCTGTTTGTGAATAGGATCCTCCGATTTGGCTGGTTTGTCATTCCTTGGGGGACTTGAACTGTTCTGATTATTTGTGTTGCCAGAGTTTTTCTGCTGATTCTGCCCATGTTTGTTTTTCACTGTTTAGCTAGATGAGCAGGTAAGGTGAAATTGTGTTGGAGACTTCTGGGGTTGTTGTTGACCAGCCTTTCACCAAGGAACTGAGACTAGTGATTGCAGATTTTCTGCTACAATTTTGCAAAGGACCTGTACAGTACTACAGTCTGTGACTCTAGAGGCCTGCTTGGTGTAGTGAAGATAGGTGCCTCTGACTTGTATTTAGCTGATATTTGTCCAATCCTAGTGAATCTGTGACTTTGGGTTGCAGTGTCACCTTTGGAGAAATACAAGCAACTAGAACATCCTATCCCCCACAGGTAATACCTGGAAGAGGAAAATCAAACCTTCCCACTATAACAAAACCAGTGTATCACCTTGGAATGTCCTTGAGTGATTTGTCCAGTTCAAGAATTTCAAACCAATTGTCCCAAACAGGATCCACTCTCTAGCTGGAGATTTGAAAAGGTCTCCAGCAACTAGATATTAGGAGTATACTGGTAGCTCAAGTGTGCCTTGAGCACCTCTGGTGCTCTGAGGAGCGAGAAAGTCCCATCCAGTAGAAGGTTTGGAGCAAGGGGTTGATGCCTCTTTCCCCACCTTGCTCACCCTGCACCTCTGGACTCTGGTAACCCCAGTTTCTGATAGCCCCACCAGCTGTATCTGTTAACCCAGTCTCTGTGGCCCAGTTATGTCCAATAAGTAAATGTGCCAGGGCTATATGCCTGCTAGAGTCAAAGCAAGGTCACTGCCTCCTCCTAGTGGTTACCACCCTCTGCCACCATCTAGCAGGGGAAGCTGAAGCTTGCCTGTCTCAGGCACTCAATGGCAGCTGGAGAAAGTTCCACCTGAGCTCAATCTAGACCTGAGGATATCCAGACAGCAAAAAATTTCTCCCTTGTTGCCACTGTTCTGCAGCTCTGGTATCCCTATAGGGTGAGGTCTGGTTCCTTCTGGAAGACCAGAGTTGAGATGACTCTCAAAAATTAGACCCCAGCAGGATCACCCTATTAATGCTGATGTTGGGTGGGAGGTGTCTCCACTTGGGATCATGCACCTCAGCAGTTTCCAAGTCTCCACCCATAGTGCAGAGACCCAAGCCTCTTCCCACTGCTGAGATACACTTTCTTAGGGCCAGGTCAGTCACCTTTCCCTCTATGTCTTTCTGTACTGCTACTGGATTCACATATGCAGCACAGCTGCACTGCCACCGTCTATACAATGCCCAGTCCTAGCCAAGAAGCGCAGACATTCTGGTCTCTGCTGTGGTTGGACTTCTAGACTGCCAGGCCAGAGGTGAAGGGTAGACTAGAAGTTCAAAGTAGCAAGGAAAATATTTGTTCAAACTTTCTGCCAGACAAGAGAATTCCTGGGCTCACAGCAGGGGCTCTCTGGAGAAGGAGTCCCAGCTTCCAGCAATTCTCTCCAATGGGGTGAGGGAGGAGAACCTTAGTTCACTGCTCACTAGTAGAGATCCCATAGCAACCAAGCAACTCTCCTAAGAGAGGGGACAGACAAGCAACTCTCCTAAGGGAAGGGACAGACACACGTTCTTTTTGGGATGAGGTCTGTGCCTGATATTTGTTTCCTTGGAGATGTAGCTTGCCTTGGCTGGGAAGACATTCAATTATCTGTCTCTTCTCTCAGCTCGGCTCCTCTCCTTTGGCTTTGTTGTTTTTTTTCTGGCCATTATCTCTCCCTCTGGACTGGAGCTTCTGTTGAAAGTTGGCCAGTCAGCCTTCATCCCTGATTCCCTGTTGTTCTTGTTGAATCTGAAACTTAGAGTTAGGGAAAGTAGCCAAAGCGAGGATTTAGCAAAGCACAAAACACGTTGAAACCAAATGAGCAAATAAACAGACCAAAAGGCTACCAGACACACACACACACACACACACAGATGCACAGACAATCAGAAACAAACATACAGACAAAAACAACAACAAAAATGATGATAATCATAAAATAATTTTAAAAAACCTATAAAATTCTGATGTAAGCACTCTCAGCAACCATAAGAAGGGAAGAAGAGGAAGAGAAAAAATGTAGTATTAATAAAAAAAATTAACAATAACTTCTAAAAGAAAAGGATGAAAAAATAGAAGGAGAAAAAGGCAGCAATCAGAAAAATATTATTCTTATACATATATAAAAACAGACAATTATAGGTATGACGCAAGGGTCAACTTTAGTAGAAATTTATTTATATTGCAATATACTTTCTGGACACCAGGTGGCACTGTAAGTGGTTTCCAGGTTTATACCTGATTCACTGTTTACCATGGTTACCACTGTATCTGGACTGTAGGAGGAGGTGCCTGTGGCAGTTACCATTTCTGAAATTTCAAAATATGTCTGTTACCTGACTGGCTGCCTAACTGCAGCTGTCCTGTTCCAGAGGCACCCATCTAACCTCCAAGTTTGGCACAGGAGTCCATGCTTCACCAATTTTTCCACTCAGCTCCTAGTTTCCCTGTGAACTGGGAATTGTAATCTTCCGTGGGGGAGGGGCTGTTTGCCACTAGTGGTGCTGAGACTTTTCCGTCAGTCTCCACAGCTCAGGATTACACTTTTGAGTCCAGTATCTCACCAGTTCCCTGCAAAACCCAAACTGCCAGTCTACACTGATATTCCCTGCCAGGAATGATCTAGTCCATTCATTCACTCCTGCTGTTCTGGGAAAAAGTGACTGTCACAGTTGCCATGTCTGACATTTCAAAATGTGTTTCCTAGGTGGGATCCTTTCCCCTTAATTTTCTATCTGACTGCTTAGGCCCCTGCCATGCTGAATGGCACCCCTTTCTGGTCACCAAATTCTGCTCAGGAGTCTATACTTCACCAAACTTTCCACAAAACATCTAGTTTCCCCAGGAACTGGGACCTGCAGTCCTCCATGGGGGAGGGGCTTGTTGCTGCCACCTCCGGCTGCTGTCTGCTGATGCTGCTTCAACAGTGGGACAGAAATTTCTCTAGCTGACTCCGCAGCTCTGGGTTACACTTCAAGTCCAACAATCCACCATTTTGCAGCACACCCCTAAGCTGCTTTGGAGAAAGATCTAGCCCCCTCACTCTCACCTGATGTTGTGGGAGAGTTGGGCTAAGCATCTGTCCCATCTGCCATCATGCTATGCTAGGATAATTTAATTGTGTTAACTCTTTTATGTGTTTGTCTGTATGATCATTTATTTTCTGTGAGAGACAAACTAAATATTTGCATTGTAGCTTTATTTCTCTGATTGTTGAAGTTTCTGCTTTATATATTTTGAGGCAGTGACTAAATACATAATGTTCCTTTTAGTTGTATTTCTTGGTATGTTTTCTTTTAATTACTAATGCATGTATCTTAAATACAATTTTTGACTTTTAAATTGCTATACTAATTTCCTCTTTAATAACATTTACCTGGTATATCTTTTCATTCCCTTTTTCTCAATTTATCTTTGATTTTATTTGTTGTCTTATAAACAGCCTTTACAAGGAATGCAGTGTGGAGATTGTTATGCTTATATGTTTAATATAGTATAACACATACAGAGGTTGTCCAAAATGTATGTACATTTTATGAATGGGAAACTGCATTAAAATTGTAATATATCCTGATCATGTTTGTTATCTTGTATATTGCATCTTGCATCTTTTACAATTGTAGAAGTCTAATGTTACTTGATTATTATAGTTTTCATACATATTTTTCCTTTCTTAAAATGTGTGTACATTTTTTTGGCACCCTCTGTATTAAGACTGAAATTTGTCATCTTTTTTTTTTTAATGGATCTTAGAAGAGATCTGATTTTATTTTATTTTATTTTTATTTTTTATTGTTTTTTTTTTTAAAGCATCGCACAATAATTTGGGGAACGGGGGATGGGAGGGGAGTGGCGGGGTGAGATTGGGGTGGAGGGAGGGTAATTGGTGGGGCTACACCTACAGTGCCATCTTATATTTTTTCCTATTTGCCATGAGTTTGGGTTTTTGTTCTTCTTATAAAATATTATTGGTAATGTTTTACTGTTCCTGAATTCTTTTTCTTCAACTACTTGGACATTTTTGTATTATGTTTTTATTTTTGTAGTGATTTTCTTTAAATTTCAGTAATTATAGTTAATTTACATAATATCTAATCATTTCATGTAGGCTTCCTCTAAATACCCTCTAACTCTAACCTTCCTTCTTCAATAAGATTGGCATTTGGCTTTCCAGTACCCCCCAAAGAGCCACTGTTATTTTTATTATCATCAGTTTTATATTTAGTGAACAAATACTAGGATTTCCCATTATATTTTCCAGAGTCTTGATTACTATTTCCTTTTTGGTAACTTTTTGTTCTGAAATAATTTAGGAAAGATGGAAAATTACAAAAGTAGCACAAAGTTCTCTTGTACCCTTTATCTAGCTTTTCTCGGTGATAGCATAGTACATTAACATAGTGAATTTTCACAGTCAAGGTACTGGTTTTGGTGCAATATTATTAATAAATATAATGAAATCTGATTCATATTTATAACTGTTTACATGCATTCTTCTGTATGTGCATACAGTATTACAGAATTTTATCTTGTGGTTTGTTTACCAATACCACAAGTATCACCATTCCTTTTAGAAACCTACTTTTTCATTCTAGGTTCAATTATCTTCCCCCCTAACTTTATTAAAGTATGATTGACAAGTAAAAATTGTTTATATTTAAGATATACATTTAATGTGTACATTGTGACATGATTACCACAGTTAAGATAATTAATTAATGTCCATCACTTTACAGAGTAGTCTCTTTTTTTGTTTATGTGGTGAGAACATTTAAGATATACTGCTTTAGCAAATGTTAAATATACAATACAGTATTATTAACTATAGTTAACCAAGTTACACATAGATCTCTAAAATTTATGCATTTCATAACTAAATGTTTATATGTTTTGACAAAAATCTTTTCATTTCCCTCATACCCAACCATGCTAACCACTTTTGTGTTCTCTTGTTTCTGGGAGTTTAACATATTTAAATTGCTAGCCTAAATGATATCATGGCATATTTGTCTTTCTGTGTCTGGCTTATTTCACTTAGTATAATGTCCTCAGGTTCATCAATGTTGTAACAGTTGGCAGGATTTCCTTCTTTTTAAAGACTGAATAATATTCTACTATGACATGTGTGTGTGTGTGTGTGTGTGTGTTTGTGTGTGTGTCCATTTATCTTTTGGTGTGCATTCATGTTATTTCCATATGTTAGCTATTGTGAATAGTGAAAAATGCTTCAATAAACATCAGAATGCAGGTATCTCATTAATACTCTGGTTTCAGTATTTTTGGATATAGACCCAGAAGTTGTATTGCTAGATAACTCTATTTTAAATTTACTGAGGTACCTCCATACTGTTTTTCCCAGCATCTGTACCAATTTACACCCCCCACAAACAGCATACAAAGTGTTCCTTTTTCTCTACATTCTTGCCAACACTAGTTCATTCCTTCTCTTTCTCTCTCTTTGATAATAGCCACCCTAACAGGTGTGAGAAGGTAACTCATCAGATGGTAACTTATGCTCTCTTGTTTTCATTTCCATGATGATTAGTGATAGTTTCACTTGTTTATTTTTGCTTTTGCTGCCATGCTTTGGTGTCATAACCAAACAAATCATTGCCAAGACCAATATCAAAGAAATTTTTGTAAGTATTTTCTTCAAGAATTTTATGATTTAAGTTTTATGTTTACATCTTTACCTGAGTTTATTTTTGTGTACAGTATGTGCCCAGTTTTATTATTTTGCCTGTGGTTATCCATTTTTCTGACACCATTTGTTAAAAAGGCTGTTTTCCCATTATGTGTCTTGACACCTTTGTCTCTTATTAGCTGACTGGATAGTTGTGCACTTATTTCTATTCTGTACACTTTCTGTCCTGTTTCAATGGTTTGCACATCTGTTTTTATGCCAGTGCCATATGTTTTATAATAAAATTTGAAATGAAGAAGTGTAATTCCGTATCAACATTGTGATTAACACATCATACCCCAAAAGATCAACTCTTGCCCAGACAATATCAGCAAGATATATATACTGCTTTGTTTTGTGGGGTTTTTTGTTGTTGTTTGTTTTTGTTATTGTTGTTTTGTTTTTGATTTCAACATTTTCCTTAAAGAGTTTTCTTTTCTTTTTTGCATTTTATTTCTTCTTTTCTAGTTTAAATATAACTTTCCATTGTTGCCTTTTTCAATAATTAGACTTCAATTTTGCTAGTGTTTCTACCCATATTAATTATTTTTTTCCCCAATCTTATCCCGTAAAATGTTTGGTTTGCTTGTGTTGATATGATTTATTGCATTTTTGTCTTCCCTCTCTACTTGGTGGAGGTGGGGTACTGTGTCCAAACAGGCTGGCAAAGAGCTGCTGACCTAATCACCAAACCTGGCACCCCCCGAGGTTGGGGGCTCTTAAGGTTGGGTCAAAGTACTCTACTGTACACCTATATTGCTCCCACCCTCCTCTTTCTGTGCCTCTCTTCTTTTGGTCAATAGTTGCTTCTACCCACCCCCTCTCTTTCCTCCTTTTTCTTTACTTTTCTTTCTTTCTTTCTTTTTTTTCCCTTCTTGCTCTTCAATCTTCTCATCCTGGTCCTGCATCCTTCTGGTCTCATCGAAACTCTAGTCCAGAAGCACGGCAATTTAAAGAGCAGGAGGAAGTGAAAGGAAAATTAGGGCAAGGAAACAGATAAATGAAATCACTCATGAGGAAGAATCAGCAGAAAACTCCTGGCATCATGAAAAACCAGTCCAGAGCATTCCCCCTAAGGGGTTGGGAGGTAGATACTGCCTATAAGGAAATGTTAGAAATTTCAGAAAGGGAATTTAGAATACAGATGATGAAAATAATCAAGGAAATGAAGGAAGCAATGAAGGAAAATGCTGATAAAGTGGAAAAAGAAATCAAAAAACAGAATCAATTAAGAGAAGAATATAAAAAGGATATGGTAGAGATGAGGGAAATGAAGAAGTCAATTAGGGAACTTAAAGATGCAGTAGAAAGTATCAAAAACATATTAGACCATACAGAAGAAAGAATCTCAGAGGTAGAGGACAAAGCTCTTGAGATAACTCAGATACTTAAAGAGGCAGAAAAGAAGAGAGAGAAAGCAGAATGTTCACTGGCAGACTTATGGGACTCTATGAAGCGTTCAAACACACGAGTTATCGGTATCTCAGAAGGGGAAGAAGAAAACCTCAGGGGAATGGAAGCCATACTAGAGGATATTATAAATGAAAATTTCCCAAATATCAACAAAGATTCTGACACTCTCCTTTCAGAGGGATATCGGACCCCAGGTTGCCTCAACTCTAAGTGAGCTTCCTCAAGACACATAGTGATGAACCTGTCCAAAGTCAAGACAAAAGAAAAGATTCTTCAAGCTGCCAGGAGTAAGCACCAGTTGACCTACAGGGTCAAATCTATCAGGGTGACTGAAGACTTCTCCAATGAAACTTTCCAAGCAAGAAGACAATGGTCATCTACCTTTAACCTACTTAAAAAGAACAATCTCCAGCCCAGATTTCTATATCCTGTGAAGCTAAGTTTTAAAGACGGAGAAATCAAATCATTTACTGATATACAAACATTGAGGAAATTCGCCACAACAAGACCAGCTCTACAGGAAATACTCCAACCTATTCTACACACTGACCATCACAATGGATCAACAACAAAATAAGAACTCAGAAATTAAAGGTCAGAGCCTAACTTCCACACTGATGCAAAAGATAAAACTAAGCAATGGACTCTCACAAAATAAGATGAATAGAACACTACCA
>CAUYRH010181225.1:0-10197 GCA_963574655.1 Perodicticus potto | reverse complement strand
CCTCTGTTTGAATAACCACCTCGGCTGGGAAAAACAGGGCCACGAGGGTATGGATAGCCGATTCCACCACTTCCACCACCACCACCACCTCTCTGTGGCATATTGCCCCTCCTATTGTATCCACCACGATTACCAGGAGCTAAAAACAAGCAAAGTTTAGTTTTATTGTGTTGCACCTACTTACACAAGAGTCAGGTGTTCTGAACCATTCCTTTGTTTTTGAAAAAACAATCTTTAAAGATAAAAAATTGTTTAACCATTCAAATAACAGGTGCATTTAATGTCAAATCACACAAATACTTTAAATTATAACAGCATAGCAGTAATGTGGAACAAACTTTCTATGTTAAATTTAGCTAAACCCATGACTGTAAGACTAACTATTCCTTCATTTTCATCTTGAAGTAAGTATACCAAAACAATCAAAATTAACTTGCCTCCCCCTCTGAAATTTCCACCACGCATATTAAATCCTCCACGTCCTCTATGGCCACCACCTCTGTTAAACTGGTTCTTGCCACTCTTATTTTTATTGCTCTTCTTTGAGCCAGTGTTTTGTTTCTTTTCTGGTGGAAGAGCCTTTTTGCTTTCTTCTTTATATTGCTCCAAGAGTTTTTGGGCTTCCTCCTTCTGAAGCTCAACATAGGTTATTTCATCAAAGCATTCAGCCACCTCTGGCAAGGTAAAGTTTCCTGTAGGAAACAAAATCAAATTATTAACTAAAACACGCAATGCGCCAAGTATTTCCAATGCTAAAGCTTTGAATTCTTAGATGGCCTTTTTCCCCTTTATTTCTCCATTTTGGCTTAATAGAAGGGTACACACAATTAGGTCAGATTATTTGGGTTTGTCACAGTTGTAGCTGAGTACTTCACCGCTGTATCGTTAGGTGAGAACTTACTGAGCCCAAGCCCCCTCCTCATGCCTGAATTGTGATTTTCTCTTGTGTGAACCTGTGGTTACTCATCTACTGGTTTCAAATTAGTATTGACTACATGGGGTGCTCACTTTCCCATTCTTAACGTATCTCAAATAGCTTTAATTCTCTAAATAGTATCTACTCATGGCTTAGTTATATTTTCCTAAAAATAAACAAATAAACCAAACATAGCCATGTTTACCAAAAATTACTCTAATACCTAAAACAAGATAAAATGGCAGGAAAAAGCATTCATTTTTCAGATACGAAGTCAAAAATATTTTAAATAGTTACAGTAGAATTAGATTCACACCTTTCATTTTGAGGACTGCATGTTCTGGAAGGTCTTTCCCCTCTACTTCTGCTTTCTTCTGTGTTCTTTGCTTATAGTCTTCATCCTTTGGGCAAACTACAACAGCTTTTCGCTGGAAGCCTGCAAACAGGCACATTTTTCTCCTCTGGGCCGCAGCAGACACATTTGTCTTAAAACAAAAAATGTTTTGAGTTTATAACACTAAACATTAATTCTACATAAAACCCAAGTATTACTTAACACTTTCAACTTCAAAGGCATAGCTTACCTGATCCAGGATGAAATTTCTCTTCTTCCGGGCAGCAATCTCAATAAACTTCCCAAGACACTGTGGGGCTCTCTGCAACAGCGTGTTCAGCTTTCCAGTATCTGCCATTTGCTTCTTAAAACCTGCCACCTGTGATTTTCAAAAATTAAAAATCTCCTTTAAATTGGTGAATCTCAAGTTAAGGCTTTAGTACCAGCTTAGATTTTATAACTTAAGTACCATCTTCATTCATTACTGCTATAGAAAAAGGGTCATTTAGTCATGTAACATGGCCCCCTATTACTCAATCCTTTCTAGCTACTAGATGCTTAGGAGTTACCAAAATATATATATAAGCATACATGTATGTCATATAGAAAAACAGGTAAGCTTAGCCACTAGAAAGCAGTTTACCATACACATGAAGAGCTTAAGTAAAAATTTTATTTTGCCCAAATACCTACCTCTAAGATAGTAACACTGGATATTGACAATAAGCAAAAGAGTTACCTAGAATATCCCCCAGTATATTTTAAATGCTGAGATAGGGCCCTAAACATTTTACTTACCATCATTTTATCCATAATAGTATTTGTTCCCAGAATGTTGTATTTCCCCGGATTTTCCGCTGCATGTTTAGTAACCCAGGTAGTTTTTCCAGCTCCTGGCAACCCAATCATCATCACAACCTAAAGTGAAAAGAAAAAAAATGTTATTTAGCTTTCATTAGAGGCCACCTAATAATGAAAAATATTTTTTAAGTTTGACAGTGCTTAACAAGGAATTCCTAAACTTTCATAGCCCTTATGTTAATGGATTTATACGAAGTTTGATGTTCCACATAAAAGAAAAAACTACTTAAGAAAAAAATTACTAAATTGAGAGCAATTATGGACAGAAGAGGATTAATCCAGTTCTTCTAAATACCATTTCTGCCATAGAAAAGCAACATTAAGTATCACAGTTGCAGGGGGGAAAAAAATCACTTACTTCACAATCTTTCTTCTCTTCAGGCCCCTTTGGTCCTCTCACTCGATCCTCTAAAGGAACATTCTGGATAAAAGTATATTCTTCAGGTATTGGAAAATATGGCTTTTCCTTCTGACCAAAATTAAATTCAACTGCACAGTTGTGGCAGAGAACATGAAGAAAGAATGGCCGTCCTGCAAGAACTTCCTTACTGATTTTGAAGGCAATGCCAAGATCTTGTCCATTCTTAGCATAGGAGAGTTCTATTTCATCACTTTCAAAGTTAGCAAAACATGTAATCACATCATTTTCATCAAATTTCTCTCCATAATCTTCAGTCTCACAGTTGCACGTTTTTATTCCTTTTAGAGAATACCCATAAGAAAATTCTTCTTCACCAAGCAACATTCCACTTGTAGTTAGTGACCAGCCAATCCGAACTTCATGTATGTCAATATCTTTTGTATATAAATGCCTTACTGGGATCTTCTCTGTAACCTTCATCTCAAAACAGACTTTGCCTTTTGACACACCGTAAGATGCCCTTCCTCCAGCCCAAAGAAAAGCAAAACTCTCCATAGTAAGGGAAGAAGCACTCAGGCGATCTCTTGATATTTTAAAATGTAGATCACAGTTGTAAGTATCAAGGCAAACCACTGTGTCATCGAAGTGTTCGTCCTCCTCCTCCACCGGCGGCTGGGGGGACTTGGCTCTGCTGTACTTGTTCGCCTCGATGTACTCGAAGTACCCGCGGCCGCTTCACACCGCGCTTTTCATCTCCGCCCTTCTGCTCTGTTTTGCCGTCCCTGAAAGAACAATGGCCTTGGAGTCAGTGACGCAGTCTCAAGTCGTTACTAATGTTGCCAGGCTACTCGATTATTCGAGAAAGCTAAAGAAAAATAGCGGCCCAGGCCCAGAGTCCAGAAGAAGAGTTCAGGGAGGGGGAGGGGCCGAGCGGCTCCGGGGCCTCCCCTCCCCCACCCGGGGCCCCGAGCTCGACATACCATTTTCAATATTCATGTTGTTGTGTGTACTTCATTCTTTTTTATTGCTAAATAATATTCTGATCAGGTACTACTGTTATAAATATTTTATAAAAACCTGGTTTTGAATTTGGTGTGAGAGCAGAGAAGATATTTAAGTTGTTACCATCACTCATTCCTCAAAAATGTTGCTAGCCCAGATGCAGTGTCTCATGCCTGTAATCCTAGCACTCTGGAGACTGAGGTGGGAGGATCACTTTTGGTCAGGAGTTCAAGAACAGCCTGAGCAAAAGCAAGGCTCCACTTCTACTAAAAATAGGATAATTATCCCAGGGTTGTGGCAGGTGCCTGTAGTCCCAGCTACTCAGGAGGCTGAGGCAGGAGGATTGCTTTAGCCCAAGAGTCTGAGGTTGCTATGAGTTATGATGATGCCACTGTACTCTACCCTGGGCAACAGAGCAAGACAGAAAGAAAGGAAGGAAGGAGGGAAGGAGGAAGGGAGGGAGGGAAAAGAGAGAGAGAGAGAGAAATGTTCGTAAGAAGCACCTCTTTTTGGAGGTTCTAGGGATACTCTTGTGAACATGACAGAAAATACATCTGCCCTCGGGTAGCTTACATTGAGGCTGGTGAAGGACAGATAATAAACAAGTAAAGAATGACACCAGATAATCTCGGGTGGATGAGGGCGCTGAAGACAAGATGACAGGGTTAAGTGCTGGAGAGCAGGGCTGGGCTAGGCATGGGATCTGTTTTAGATGGGGTGTTTGGAGAGGGCTCTTAGAGATTTCAGCTGAGACTCGTCAGGGAAGAAGAAACACCAGATGGGCCTCCAGACAGGAGAGATGTGGGAGTGATGGAGAACCGGAAAGCTGTGTGCCGTGGTCTATGAGTAGGCCCGGAGGGACCAGAAAGCTCAGAAAGGCCAGAACAAAGAATTGGGGATGTCCTTCTATAGGTGATGGGAAACCATAGTTTTTACATCAGGGAGTCATTCGATCTGACTTAAATTTTTAAAAGCTCATTCTGGTGGCCATGTGGAGATGGGAGCAAGGGTGGAGGCAGGACAGCAGTTAGGGGGCATGACAGTGCCCGGCATGGAGATGATGGTGCGATGGAATAGGAAGGAGGGAGTGTGGTGAGAAAGGGAGAGAGTAGGATTATAGTTTGGTGGTGGAGCTAAAAGGATTTGCTGACGAATTTGCTGTGAGGCCTAAAAACTGAGAAATCACCAATGGAGCGCGGCGTGTGCTTAGAGGATGGTACTGTTGCCATGAGCACAGGTGATGGAAACATCCTGCTTGTGATGGGAACGTTGCTACAATTGTCTGAAAAGGTTTCCCTGGGCCCACTGGGGTCAAGATAGGGAAGGGCTAAGGCTGACACTGAGGCCAGACTTAGGTGCACTGGGCAAGTGTGGACAAGCCCAGAATGACTTGAGGCTCCATACAGTGGTTCCTGAAAAAAGGGAAGTGGGGCTATCCCCAGATATGGGTAGCTATGACAATCAAGGCCACTGCACGCCATCACTGCTCTCCCAGAGACCTCAGATGGGGCCCTGCTGTGTTCCTCGGGCACCCAAGCCTCCCACCCAGCCCTAGGCCTCCTTTGTCACTATGTGTGTAACCTGAGCTGGCCTCACTGTGTGTGGGCAGGTGTGTCCAGTGGACCCGGGGCAGAGAATGGAGCAGAACATCAGCCTGTCAGCCGCTCTGGGGGCCAGCACTCTGCAAACAGACTCTAGTCACCAAACAGAGTTGAGTCACAACCCAACAAAGCTCTCCGCTGGGTTGTCATCAAGATGCACGGAGGGCAACTGTAACTCCGAGGGTGGGGCCCGATCACACCCGGTGACCCAGGCCTGCCCCTGCTCTGGTCTGGCCTAGAGGAGACTGGCTCCCCATGAAGGGAGATTAATGGTGGCCCGGGGGACCCTGTGATCCTCACAGGAAACCTATCCTGGGGGAATGAAGGTAGGTGGGGAGCTAGTAAAACTGCCTTTTCTGGTTTCCTTCCCCACAGCTCTTTCTCTGGAGAGAAAGACTCTCCTACACTATAAGGGGTTCATTTGAAATGGGGCTGATGGCACGGGGTGGGGAGATTTGGCAGGATTCCCAAGGTCTGAGAGCTGCAGAAACAGAGGGGGAGACGAGAGGCCAGCCTTTCCGGTTTGTCTCAGTCGGAGTGGAGGAGGGCAGGCTTAAAGGGGAGGCCCTGAAGCAGCCGGTCACGATTAGAAAGGGCACAAGTTTATATGAATTCAACACACACCTGTGAAGCACTTATTTATAGGTAAGACAAAGCTGAATCAGACGTAGATTCTGTTGTCGTGGAGCTTGGTGTCTACCACATCGTCTTGTCATTGTTCACGTTCCTGTCTCCTCCACCAAAAAGTATCAGGGATTGTGGTGGCAGCACTAGGTATAGTGCCTGGCACTTACTTAGTAGGTACTCTGTAAAGTTTGTTGAATGGACGTATTAATTCACGACTGACCATAATCTAACACAGCCTAGGCTGGGCAGGGTGGCTCAGGCCTGTAATCCCAGCACTCTGGGAGGCCCAGATGGGCAGACTGCTTGCTCTAAAAATAGCCCAGCATTGTGGCAGGCACCTGTAGTCCCAGCCGGAGGCTGAGACCAGAGAATCACTTGAGCCCAGGAGTTTGAGGTTGCTGTGAGCTGTGACTGTATGGCACTCTACTGAGGGCAACATCGTGAGACTCTTTCTCACAATAAAGAACCACAGATCGAGATTGATGCTGTAAGAGAGGTTTTGTGTCTTTAATACCATTAAATCTCCAAGCCTGGAGAATAGTAATTGCTCAGTAAACATTAATGTTTAAAAAATGAGCAAATAGGGCGGCGCCAGTGGCTCAGTGAGTAGGGTGCCGGCCCCATATACCAAGGGTGGCGGATTCAACCCAGCCCTGGCCAAACTGCAACAACAACAACAACAACAAAAATAATAAAATAAAATAATAAAATTCTTAAAAAGAAAGGAGGGGGGAATAAATGAATAGAGCTTTGGAGAGCTCAAAGAAGGGAACTATTAAGTCCTGCTGGAGAAATGGGCACAAGAATATAGAAGAAAGTTCTGGTATGTAAGAAGGCTTTCTGATGTAGATCATCTGAAGGATGAGTCTATGAAGTCCTTTGTGGTAGCCTTGAGTGGCAAAGTCATATAAAAATCTAGAGTCTAGCCAGTGCGATGACTCACTCCTGTAATCCTAGCACTCTGGGAGGCCAAGGTGGGCAGATTGCCTGAGCTCTAAGGTTTGAGAGCAGCCTGAGCCAGAGCAAGACCCCGTCTCTAAAAATAGGCAGGTGTTGTGACCGGCACCTGTAGTCCCAGATACTTGGGAGCCTGAGGCAAGAGAATTGCTTAAGCCCAAGAGTTGGAGGTTGCTGTGAGCTGTGATGCCACAGTATCCACCAAGGGTGACAAAGTGAGACTCTGTATCGAAAAAAAAAAAAAATTAAAGCATTATCCTTGATTCTTCCTTCACGCCTCATACTGAGTCCATCAGCAAATTTTATCAAACTTCAACAATACACCAAATTTATCCAATTCTCATATCTTAGTTTCAGCCATGGCTATCTCCCACTTGGGGTACTTACTAGATTAGCTCCTTAACTGGTCGCCTTGGTTTCATTCTTGACCCCCTGCGAACACTCTCCACAGAGTAGCCAAAATGTTTTTATAATGCTCTTTGAAGGAAAAATATTTCTTGCTTAGAATTCT
Source organism: Perodicticus potto (assembly GCA_963574655.1). Lineage (NCBI taxonomy): Eukaryota > Metazoa > Chordata > Mammalia > Primates > Lorisidae > Perodicticus > Perodicticus potto. The sequence continues at coordinate 3,027 of CAUYRH010181225.1, read as the reverse complement.
ATATCTGGGCCAGCTGTGGAGTCTCACACCTATAATCTTAGCACTTTGAGAGGCCAAGGCAGGTGGATTGCTTGAGCTCAGGAGTTGGAGACCAGCCTGAGCAATAGCAGGATGCCATCTCTAAAAAAAAAAAAAAAAAAATAGAAAAACTAGACAGGCGTTATGGCAGGTGCCTGTTGTCCCAGCTACTTGGGCAGCTGAGGCAAGAGGGTAGCTTGAGCCCAGGAGTTTGAGGTTGCTGTGCTGTGAAACAGGGGGGTGGGGGGGGGGAGAGAGGTCGCCACAGCACTCTACTGATGGAGACAAAGTGAAACTCTGTCTCAAAAAAAAAAAAAAAAATTCTCTATCAAGTCAATTAGTAACTAAGTGGAAGGGTGAAATGCACATCTTCAGTTATTAGTAATTTCAAAAAAGTTACCTCCCTCCCACATAGTCTTTCTCAGAAAGGTACTGGGAAATGTGCTCTATCAAAATGAGGTTTGGAAACCATTTTGACTCTTTCTTTTGTTTGTTTTTCTTTTTCTTGGCTGGATTGGAGCAGCTAGAGTGGCATCTGGGCCTGGACTAATTTTGATTCCTTTTTTTTGAAACAGAGTCTCACTTTGTCACCTTTGGTAGAGTGCGATGGCGTCATAGCTCACAGCAACCTCAGACTCTTGGGCTCAAGTGATTGTCTTGCCTCAACTACTCTCTCTTGAGTAGCTGGGACTACAGGCGCCCGCCACAATGCCCAGCTATTTTTAGAGACAGGGGTCTTGCTCTGGATCAGGCTAGTCTCGATCGGGTGAGCCAGGCAATCCACCCACCTCAGCCTGCCAAGTGCTGGGATTACAGCCATGAGCCACCTGCCCCGGCATCCAGTTTTGATTCTTGATCAATTGGATGTCTCTTTTTCCTCTCTCTTGTTCTCTTTATTCCCTGTATTGTAAAAATTAAGTACAATATTTTGTGCGTTAGTGTATTTCTTTCTTTCTTTCTTTTTTTTTTTTAGAGACAGAGTCTCACTTTGTCGCCCTCGGTAGAGTGCTGTAGCGTTACAGCTCATAGCAACCTCCAACTCCTGGGCTTAGGCGATTCTCTTGCCTCAGCCTCCCAAGTAGCTGGGACTACAGGCGCCCGCCACAACGCCCGGCTATTTCTTTGTTGCAGTTTGGCCGGGGCGGGGTTTGAACCCACCACCATCTGTATATGGTGCCAGCGCCCTATCCATTGAGCCACAGGCGCTTCCAGTGCCTTAGTGTTTCAACCTAGAAACCAAAAGATATTTCATTTCTGTTTTGGGAATTTTTCTTGAATTATTTCAGTGGTGATTTTCTTGCTCTCATTTTCTTTCTTCTCTTTTTCAAGAACCCCCAATTTTTAGAAGTTTGGCCCTCCAGAACTAATTATCTAATTTTTCTGTTTTCTGTCTTTTGTCTTTGAGCTCCACTTTCTGGAAGATTTCTTCAGCTTTACTGTCTATCTATTGAGTTTATTATTTATGCTTTCATGTATATAATTTCTAAGAACTCTTTTATGTTCCATAAATTTCATTTTTTCATAGTATGCTATTCTTGTGCATTTGCATTCTATTGATATACAACAAATTACTCCAAAACATAGAGGTTTAAAACAACAATAGACAGTTTTTGCCTCATAATTCCTTTCTTTTTTTGTTTGTTTGTTTTTGAGACAGAGTCTCAAGCTGTCACCCTGGGTAGAGTGCCTTGGCATCACAGCTTACAGCAACCTCTAACTCTTGGGCTTAAGCAGTTCTCTTGCCTCAGCCTCCCAAGTAGCTGGGACCACAGGCGCCCGCCATAACACCCAGCTATTTTTTGGTTGCAGTTGTCATTGTTGCTTAAAAGGCCTGGGCTGGGTTTGAACCTGCCACCCTAGGTGCATGTGGGCCAGGTTTGAACCTGTCACCCTAGGTGTATGTGGCCAGCGTCCTGCCCTGAGCTATAGGCGCTGCCCATTGCCTCAGAATTTCTTTCAGTCAGGAATTCTGGTGGGGCCTAGCTGAGTGAACACAGGCCTGGGGTCCTTCATAATGCTACAGTCAGCAAATGGGTAAGAACTGTAGTCATCTGAGGGCTTGACGAGGACTGGGGGATCCACTTCTAAGGAGGCTCAGACACACCTATAGAAAGTTGATGCTGAGTTTTGGCAAGAGGTCTCAGTTTCCCCCATTACAGGCCTCTCCACAGGCTGCTTAAATGCCCTTCTGATATGGCAACTGGCTCTGTCTTTATGACCTAGTCTCAGAAGTCCACATTGTCACTTTACCCATGTTCTGTTGTAAACTGAGTTGCTTCTGGCTTTTCCCAATACTGTTCGAAAATTTAGTATGTCAAAGGGACACAGGAACCAATTGAAATAGTTCCCTCTGGCCAAATCCAGAACAATCTGAGCGACTAAATAAATAAAGTAGTACTGGCCTTCAGCCCAAAATATGAAATAGATATTCATGTGTCCAACCTGATGACAATACTGATTGTCCCACTGGATGACTCTCCGTACCCTGCCCTGCCTTTCCAATCTCATTTCTTTCTTTCGTTTTTTATTTTTAATTTTTTTTCCCAGTAAAAAGTATCTTTATTCTCATGTTTTAAAACGTTTTTTCTATGATGATGCAATAACAATACAAAAATATCTTAAACACTACAATGGTCCTTGTTTCTCAAGACTTCTTGCAATATGACATTAGAATATGTGACCTTTGGGTTCTGAGAAACCAGTGGCTAAAATAGGAGATAAAGCCTTTTCCTGAGGGATGTGTGTGAGTACACGGACAGCCCTTTTTCTTTGGATTCAGGCTATGTACAGTGAGGAGGATGCTAAAAACAAAGTTAATTTGAAGTTGTTTTTCAAGACTCAGGGCCGGCTTGGTGTCTGTGGTTCAAAGGGCTAAGGCGCCAGCCACGTACACCTGAGCTGGTGGGTTCGAATCCAGCCCGGGCCGCCAAACAACAATGACGGCTGCAACCAAAAAATGGCCGGGCATTGTGGCAGGCACCTGTGGTCCCAGTTACTTGGGAGGCTGAG
>CAUYRH010181221.1:0-37080 GCA_963574655.1 Perodicticus potto | reverse complement strand
TTCTAAGAAAAGGATTAGAAGCATTTTATGAAAATGATTTTTTTTTCTTATACAGTAAGATGTCACTCCCCTTGTTTGTTTGTTTTTTTTTGAGACAGAGCCTCAAGCTGTCACCCTGGGTAGAGTACCGTGGCATCACAGCTCACAGCAACCTCCAATTCCTGGGCTTAAGCGAGTCTCCTGCCTCTGCCTCCCAAGTAGCTGGGACCACAGGCACCCACCACAAAGCCCGGCCATATTTTGGTTGCAGCCATCATTGCTGATTGGCGGGCCCTGGCTGGATTCGAACCCGCCAGATCAGGTGTACGTGGCTGGTGCCCCAGCCTGTTGAGCCACAGGTGCCGAGCCGTCACTCCCCTTGTTAACAGCTGTGGAATTCAGAAAAAGGTAAAGTGAGGGTTGAATCATTAGGTTAAGTGAAGTTGTTCAGTTTAAAGCTGGACTGCAAATTTGGCATTGAGCTTCTTGGTGGGTAAAGCTAAGTGAGAATGCAGTAAGTTAACAGGTGGCTTCCAATCTAGCTTAACAGAGCCTGGAACTTTCCCCAAAAGTGTCTCAAGGCACTAAGGACAGGTGGAGTGGATCCCTCCAGCTGCCACCACTGTTTCAACCAAAAGTTCCCTGTTATGCTGATATGTTTTCCTTGAAGTCCATATATAATTGTATTTGAAAACATAATACCAACCAAAATTCTCAGCCACTGTAAGTTAAGAAATAACCTAGGTACTCAGGATAGGAATAGTTTTTGTGCTACTGAAACTTATAATGTAGACGCATTATCCTCAACACCATCTCTACAATTTCTGCAATGGGGATTTGCACATGGCTATTTCTTCTAGCATTCCTCAGTACTAAATGAGGGAACAATAACAAAGATGGATAACAACTCTAAGAAGAACTGGAATAATGACCCAAGTATATATTCTCAGATAATTAAGCTTGAATGAAAGATATAATTTTAAATGCCCAGATTTTAGGGAAATATATAGCTAGACTACATGTCTTCGAGCAGCCCACAACTAATATTGTTTCACATAATTAATCTTTTAGGCCAATGTGATCAAGGAAATATTACCTAAGAAGTAGATTTCCTACATTGTTTATAACCAGTCTGTCCTTGAGTAGAAGTTAGGTTTCACATTCTCTATTCCAAAAAGCCTGAGTTGGAACATATGCTTGAATTGATGCCCTTTCCACCTTCACACACCAACATTGGACCCTGGGTGCCCCCAGGTCCCCAAGGCTTTCTCAGGAAATAGTTATGATTCATCTGCATTGGTTTCTGCTTAAAATGAAATTGACCTGTAGATAGAAATAAAAACCGCATTAATATTTAAATAGAATAGGTCCTTCATAAAGTTTCATTCTAGTTAATTCATTCTGTAAATTTTGGCCAAGAAGAATACTGAGTAGAAAAATGTGATGTGGTTACTGATAGAATCAGAGGTCAATGGGGCTTCACAGCTACTCCACGACGCAAAGGAAAAAGCTACCCGCTGTGACAGATTATATCCTGAAATCCAGAGCATAGACAAACTGTAAAATTGCATACAGTTACACAGCAACCTTAATAACCAACTAGATGACTGATATCAATAACAGCATAAAATGTCCCAGTATAAATGTAATAATGTCTATAAGGTTTTCAGAAATTAGCATAAGGTCCTTTTTGGAAAATTACATAGGAACTTTAGTAGTCACCATTGCTTATGTAACATCTTTCCTCTTTTTTCCTCATGCTGACAGAGCCCCAATTTGATTCTATGATTTGAGTTAAGAGTCAGCAAACTTTTCTATAAAAGGACAGATAGTAAATATTTTCAGCTTTTCATGTGACATAGTCTCTATTGCAACTACTCAATTCTGCAGTTTTAGCACAAAAAAAGACAAAGATAATATATAGATGAATGTTTGGCTATGACCCAGTAAAACTTTTCACCTAAGAGGAAGAGGGCTAGATTTGACCCAGAGTCTATAGTTTACAAACTCCTAATTAAGAAAATTTAGAAAATGACCCTTTCCCAAGTCTTAAAAGTTAAATCTTCTTTGGTAGAAACTCATAAAAATGATCCTTTTCTTTTGCCACTAAGAGTTTGAGGCTGGCACATAACACAGTGAGACATGTGAGAGAAAGATCTCCTGGAAAAAAGTTTTCTCCATCCTAAAAAGAAAACCTCAGAAGAGATCATCTCTGGCATTTGTTATCTCCATCTGTAGATGTGATGCCTGGACCTGCCACAACCACCCTGCTACGGATTGAGCTTAAGCCAGCACAGGGAGGAAGCAGAGCCAGGAGACTCAGGGAAGGGTAGCCAGAGCCCTGACCCAGTGTGTCCTGAGAAACACTGTTTCTTGAATTCTTGTTAGTGAGATAATAGATATCCACACTGATTAAGTCACTATGAAGAGTCATAGCCTAAAGCAACCTAACTGCTACAGAAGAAAAAGAAAAGGACAGGAATAGTTACTTTTCGTCTACTTAGATAATTTTAATATACTACTTTTTAATAATGTATGTATTCTTCATATAGACATTAAAATTAAATATATAAAATATGAATCTCACTTTATAGATTAAGAATTTTATTTAATAGTTTGAGGCTATCCTCCCATCCCAGATATCAAAAAGTATAATTTTAAATGAGAAAAATAGGAAAAGTAGAAAAATATGACAAAGCATCTTGAGATAAAATTGGTAGATATAAATCATGATAATGTACAATATCTCTATTACATACCAAGACAAATTAATTACACTTCTATGAAATTGAAAGTCAATTTTGATGAAAGTCTCTCTCATTATTTCAGGAGAATGTCACTTTATCTAAAATTGCCAAGAAGTTTATTATAAAACATTGAACAGCTTTTAGTTCTTGGTTATCTGCCCTATAAGAATTCACCATGTCCTCTCTTGACCTGTTATGCTGAAGACACCAGTCCACCATGGCAGAGAGTATCTTTCACAGACACTTGTACCAGTATATATCCCCTTCTGTATTCCTAAATAATGTGACATTGATATTTTTGAATCAAAGGTGGAATCTATGGTCCTTGAAACTGAGTCAATCTGTTTAACTGTCTTAACCAAAGAATTCAGTACTGGTGATGCTGCTTGACTTAGAAGAACAGTTCATAAAAATTCAGAAGAGACAACATGACTGCTGCCTTTATTTCTCTATCACTCTCTCTACATAAGGGTGTTTGCCTATGTAACCCAACCACCATGTTGTGAGGAAGCTCAAGCCACACAAGGAAGTCATGTGGGGGTGTTCCAGCCAACAGCTACAGTTACCCCTGCAGCCAGTGCTCGACAGTCACCATCTGCCACCATACATAAGAGAAAATGAACCTTAAGATAATTCCAACTTCCCATTTCTTTAAATATTGTATCTGTTTAAAGTATACCACATGATGTTTTAACATACTTATAGTGAAATTATTACCACAACCAAGCAAATGAACATATCTACCATCTCACACAGTAATGCTCTTTGTGTGTGTGGTAAGAGCACTGGAAACCAACTCTTCCAGCAAATATTCCAAATACCATGTCATTTAACCTCCATGTTTTATGCTTTCACCTGAGGACCCAGATACAATGGAGCAGAAACAAGCCATCGCTGATAAGCAATGTTTGAATTCCTGATCTACAGAACCTGTGAGAAATTATAAATGATTAACTATTGCTATAAGTGACTAAGTTTTTCATTTTTTGGTGATTTGTTTAGAAGTAATAGATAACTATTACAGTCACTCTGGGCAAAATTAATTGTTCATTGGATAAAACTATTCCAATGAACAATTCATAGTTTGCTTTACCACTGATCCTTCAGAATAGCATCTATTTTCCTTATAAATATCAAGCATTATCTTGTACTTAAATTAGATACTTGTCATCATATGGAATCTGGTCACTCTGAGTGTGGAGTGGTTACCACACATGAATAGCAAAGTACAAATGTATAGAATAGGACACATTTTGTAAGGACAGAGACAGTGACAAAGATGTCATAGTTTTTGATCACTGACTAACTTCCATTGTTAAAACTATGGTGCTAATATGGCTCAATTAACTAATCTTTTTCCCAGATTTACAGTCAGTAGCCAAAGACATCAAAAATAATCATATCTAAACATCCCATAAATCTATGTGCAGTGAGTATAGATTTAGCAACATTCCAGTCTTATTAATATTGGTGCTGGAGCTTCCTTTCCATCAAACCACCTCTAATCCTGATATTAAGTGATTTCACTTCCAGTTTGGGAAGTTGTAAGAATCAAATGCCTCAGATTGTTGAGAGAAAGAGAGTATCCACATAAGACAATTTACATGGGATTTAATGACATCTTGGACTTAGATGGACATGAATCTATTGGCTAAACCATAAGGGACACTTAGCTGAATTGTGAATGGGAAGTCCACAAACAGTGATACTTGTGATTAACCTGACACCTCCACCTGGGACATACGTGCTCTCTCATCAGGCAATCATGGCTCACCTATAGGCAACGCCTCGGCTCCCCCAAGCCCCACAGGATGCCCACCAATGGCACTAGACAGTTTGCTAGGGCTGGGCTGCTCCTGTCCAAAACGTTTCGCCAAATCCTCTCATCTCCCACGCTGATCTTTTTTCAGGGCATGCCCAATCACTCTCCTTTCCCCCACGTAGCTACCTTTCTAGATCACAGAGTAGGGGTGGGGGTTAAATGGAATGGTTCTTTTTATTTGTCCAAATCTATGATGTAGATTACAAATTATGATGTAAACTGTTTGCTACCCTCAGTCTTTCCATTTTGATTTGCAAAAGATTTAAAAATAAAAAACACTGATTGCTTCTTACTATTTCCAGTCCTATGAAATAATCCTACATCTCCCCAGAGGTAAAATAGATAATCTCAGATCGACTTGAGGAAAGGTCTTGAGAGGAAAATGGGAGAAAGGAAAGCATGGCAGTGGCCATGGCAACAGCCAAAAGGAGACAAGAGAATTCAGGTGACTTAGCCCAAATCTTTCACATAAAAATGGAAGCCAGATAAGAAGAAAAGACATGGGCTAATGGAAAATATACTAAAAAATAAACTGAGGTTGCTTGCCTTTCAGTTAGAGCTTAGCCAAGTTATCATAATGCTTTGGAAAACTCTGCTATTGGGGATGCGGAGAATGATTTTTCAGGTAAACCAAAAAGGTCATAGTAATGACTTAGTGGAATCTTTTCCAAATTAAATTACAGTGCTTTAATTTATAGCTCCTTCTAATTTAATTTAAGCCACCTGTGGGACTGGCAGACAAACAGAATTGTTTCCAAAAAAACAAAAGAAAATCGTGGTCCCCAGGGACATTACTGTGAATTTTTTCAAATGCATTAACAAATCCTTGGGGCCACTCTGCTGGCACACACATAAAAATGAGTGAATGGTAATGATGCAAAGGACATAATTTATGGGAGAATTCTGTATTGCTGAGCACTGCCACCTCTACCAGCACAAACACAGCCACATCCCACAGCACCCAGAGAACCAGAAATAGTAGCAGACTCACAGCCAAGAAAGCAAAAGCTGAGACTGAATTTTAAAACAAATCAAAATAGAGTACGCATTGGAAGGGAAAGAAACTGTACAGGTCATCTAATCTGCCTTCCCACTCAATGTCCTGTAAAACCTCCCTGACAACTGTCCATCCCATCTATTCATGCTCACATTTTCAGAAGCACCCCATTCCAGTTTTAAATTCCTAAACCCGTAAGAAAGGGTTCATTTTTATGAGTTAAAGCTTGTAGTCCTATAATTTCCATTCTTGGTTTCCACATAAATTAAACCTTATTTGAAGACCATGTGATTTGAAGACCGTGGTCCAGTAAGAGCAACAAATAACTGGGCGGGTGGAGATGAGGCTGGGCAAAGAGTTGATTCTCTAGATGGTCTGGATGAGGTACAAAGAAAAGAAGACCAGTAAGTGGCACACAACTTAAAGAAGTCTCAAGTTAGCTGGCTGGGACACTGTCCTATATTGCTTCCTCCTTCACAGCTTGTGAACATTATAGAACAAAGGGCTCCTTGCTTTCCTTACAGTTTTAAAGGTAAACAGTGACTCTGCCCCTGAAGCAGTCCTCTGCAAGTGTGCATATGGCCCAGCTATTCTAGAAGTGTATACATAAACGGCTTCTGCTAATTATTCTTACTGTGTGAACTTTCAAAATGCTTTGCCAAGCAAAATGTGACAAGTTTCTTGTAGAAAACCCAAATGTAGAAGGGTTTTCTCAATTTTTTTTTTCATTTGTTTTCTGCTTTTAGCCTGGCCCTTTTCCCCAACATATGCACCCTGAATTCCCTCTTGCTAAGCTATTGTTTATCTTCATAACTGTATTTTTAACTCAGTATGACCCTCTAAGAATCACAACTGTTTTTCAAAAGAAACCAATACTGCATTGTGGATTTGGCGATCACTTTTTGTTGCAGTTGTTTGTACACTAGAATTAACACCACATACGCAATAGGCTTTATAAACTAAAAATCTGAATTACCTCTTTGTTACAGTGTTTTGTTTCTCAGCTTAGCCAGTTTTTCATTCTTTAGCCCTGAAAGATTAGTGGCCTTATTTTACAGAAAAGCCAAAAACTAAAGCAAAAAGTAAAGTATTCTTAAAGGGATTCTCTTTTTACTTTTCCCCAGAGCTAAAATGTTACCAGAACAAGATTTAAAGGAGGAAAGCTGGCCACTGCAGTGGCTCATGCCTATAATCCTAGCACTCTGGGAGGACCACTTGAGCTCTGGAATTTGAGACCAGCCTGAGCAAGAAGGAGACCCCATCTCTACTAAAAATGAAATAATCAGCCAGGCATCATAGCAGGCACCTGTAGTCCCAGCTACTTGGGAGGCTGAAGCAACAGGATCCCTTGAGCTCAGGATTTGAGGTTGCTGTGAGTGAGGGTGGGGCCATGACACTCTAGCCTGGGCAATAGATGGAGACTCTGTCTCAAAAAATAAAACACGAATGGGGGAAGCTGGTGCAGGTCACTTAATCACTGAAGGTAAATGGAAAATTTTGAGTTAAAGAAAAGAAAAAGGCAACAAATCACATTAAATTCAAATCTTCCTTAAACATAAATAAAAGAGCAGGCATACAAGTAATTCACAAAAGTCATGTGTTTTATTTACTCAACCTCTCTGTAGTTACTATTTCTCATTAACTTACCAAAGTCAGCACCACTCCTTAGGGAATAAAAGGAAATTTTGGCATATTGAGGAATCAATAGAACATTGCAGCATTATTCACTGAATCATTTTGGGGGCAAATTTAGTGCTGTTTTCATGTCTTTGTATTTTTTCTAAGTCTATGTTTGTCAATGTCAATTCAACCCTCCCTGAAAACAACAGAGCTACAATTAGAGATGTAAAAAGCAGTTTGTGTATAATTTAAATGCTGCAAACTGGCAATCTTCTCATGAAAACCACAAACAATTACTTCCATTCTCATGCACCAGTGCATCTGGTGTACCGCCATTTTTGATCTGGGATTGCATATGAATTGATAGCTAATTTCACAGCTAGAAAGAAAAAAGCTACATTTGTTTGACAAGGGTGAGGTATTTGCTTTTCAGTCACAGCACATTGCCATGCTTATGTGGTTAGTGACTTCAATTACACAACCAACTAACCAAATAACAATTCTTTTCTCTGCTTAACTAAGGCAGTTTTCCTGGGGTTACCAATATAGAATGATTCTAACCCTTTCTCCACATAGGCCTAAATCCTGCTGTGTTTGCGAACAATCGGTTATCAAAAAGGAGAAATTTGGTTTTCATTTGATCTGTACTTTGCCAATTCCGATCAAAAAGAAAATAAAAAAATCACTGATGAAAGTAAATCTTTGAACGATCCCCAAATAGGCTTATTGCAATGAAGGGCACCTTCAAAAAAGAAAGATTTACAAGCTTCTTAAAAGACATGTATTTGCATCTATTTAGTTTCTACATGAAGAAATCACATGTGGGGAAAATATTTAAATAAACAAAACTACAGAGATAATGAAAGCCTTTGGTACAACATTGATATGCAAGAGCATCCTTCAGGCTCACTCAAGAGGAAGTGAGTTTTAATGCAAAGGCATTAGTAATGGACATTCTATTTCCTTATTAGAATTAACCTTGATCTGGAAGAAAAAACTTTTGTCTTCACCATTGAATTCGTATTGCACTCCATCTCATATATTCCACTAAAACCTTTAAAAAGAGTGGCACTTATATTGGAATTTATTATTCCTGAAACAGGCATTGCCAGAAACAAAATAGCTTAGAAAACTATTTATTTTTGGATAAAACAAGTTGTTTCCACGGATCATAATGGCTTTATAAGGAATGCTAGAATTTTCTCCCCAGCAAGTATTTTCAAATAGGAGAGATTCTCCCCACTAAAGAAGAGTTTAGGCAAAATCTGCCAATGGCAGAAAAATGAACTAGGTTATTCCTTAAAATTCATTCCAAGCCTATTCTTTTATTCCTCTAGTTTCCAACAGCTAGTTCTTAAAATCAGAGCAGTGAGTAGAAAATGTGATTTGTTACCAAGCTATAAGCACAACCTGATTCAGCCTCACAGATATTTTAATATTTTAAGGTTTGAATTCTGTAATTTGAACTCAAAGCCATATACTAATTTACATCTCTTGATAGCTTGTTAGGACATAGTATATGAGGAAACAGACTTACATATATTCCAAAATTTCTCATATGCTGTACAGTGATTCCTTCAAAGGCATAACATGTCCTAGCTGTTTGAATAGTGAAATAATAATGATAATAAGTAAAAAGTTTAAAAATTTTAACAAAGTGTGGTCATTTCTCAGACTGGATGTCTGGAGCAGAATTCAACGTATATTTTGAGCACCATAAATCCTTATTGAATTATGTTGTTGGGAATGTTAGTATGATAGAAAGTCCAGCCATCAGTCTCAAATAATGTGTAGCCTAAAAGCTGAAGTATGACAGCCTCCACCTATCTCCCTTTTCCCCCCAAGATATGTACTTACAGTAGAACTTTAGGGATGTGTTACAAAGAACCGACAATACAAATTACATAGCGACAAGCTATTAAAACAATTGGAGAAGGGGAAGTAACCCAAGTAAACATGGTTTTAAGGGCCCAGCACAGATTATTTTAGGTTCTTCCCACACTAAGATCTCTAACTGTAATCAGGCTAATACTGGGGTGAAAATGCATTCCACAAGACTTTGTCACTTCTTCAAAACATGCCCAGTCCTGGGGATATCACTATTTCAAAGGAATCAAGAATTCTAATTTGACTCTATATTTGTACCATCATCTTCATAAGAATTTATCAAGAATCCATTAAGGGTGGGAAATAATTGGCCAAAGTCATTCTTCACCAAAGCCAACTGTTTACATGAGATGGCTTTTGTTTCCCAGTGATTTTATGGTGTAACAGTTCCTAATGAACTGTTAAAAGCTGAAAACTTTTAACAAAGTGTGGTCGTTTCTCAGACTGGATGGCTGGAGCAGAAGTCGACGTATATTTTGAGCACCATAAATCCTTATTGAATTATGCTGTTGGGAATGTTAGTATGATAGAAAGTCCAGTCGTCACTGTCAAATAATGTGTATCGACATACAGTCGATACAGCCTCTGTGATGTGAAAAACTTACAAAACATATTATTTGTATTGAATAGATAATGTTATAAAGAACATAAAAATTGCCTTTGCTTAAAAGTTAATGTTAGTCAAATGTGTTAATTAAAAGTTTTTGAGTTAATGTTTACGAGTTAATGTTTAATTCAATTGTATAAAATACTTTCACTAATCCCTTTCAACATCCATCACTGTAATCTTATATGAAGTCATATTCTACCCTATTATATTGTTATTTGCTTACTTTTCTAACTTGTGTCAACTTTATAATTCCTTGATACCATGGTTGTCTTGCTTTCTTTTTTAAACTCGAGATTCTTACACACTGATCTGCTTTTAATAGTTGTTCAATAAATATTCATTGAATTGAATTATCCACTGTTACAGAGATTTTGAGTACATGTGATGTCCCAAAAGTCACTGATAATGTCACCAAGAGGTGGCCAACATAAAGAGAATATTTTTCAAATATTTTTTAAAATTTTATAATGAATATTTTGTTAATAAAGGTATATTTAGGTATCATTTTCCATTTTTGCTATGTATGGTGACGTTAGGGGCAACTTTGGGGACACCCTGCAGATAGAGATATAGAGGGAAAAGATTATTTGCCAGACTGCCTTGCAAGCATAAACTTTCTTTCTATAGATGACAGTATTAAATGTTTTCTCAACAGGCCTGACATTGGCATTCAACCTGCATTGGAAGTGAAGTACATTTCCAGCTTTGTCACTGGATACTATCTCATGTATTTCTGATCCTTCAAATAAAAGCCCTACTTATGTCTTCTCATTGCTTTTTAAAGTTAGTAACAGTTCAGGATTTATCTTGGTGGGATACATTTTTTACCTATTTTACAGATAAAATCAATCCATTTCAAGAAGAGTTCAGTAGCTCTGTGGGAGCTGTATGAAAGCCTATGGTAGGAGATACAGTGTTTTTGCTTTCTACTTGCCACACATTTTTCCTGGCCAACTTTTTGGTCAGGTTCTGGAATAACAGTCAGTCTCTCTTTGGAGGAAATGATAGCCTTCCTTAAGAATAACAAGATATGGCTTCTTAACATGTGAAAGAATACTGACAGTTATGAAAGAAGAAGAGTTGCAAGCATTACTTATAAATATGCATTTGATATTTCAACAATATAAGGTCTGCAAAGGAAAATAATTAACTATAAATAGGCTCCAAATAATACAAGGCAAATTTCAGTGGAGCTTAAATTAATTAAGGAATTGATATGAACATGGAATGACATGTCCATGTAGAAGTTTTTTTTTTTAATTGAATTCTATGCCAGCTTTTCCTCTCCTCACCTTTCTACTCCTGTTAGGTAGATAGAAAGGGACCCCCAAGACACTCTTAGGGACAAAGTGCTTTGGTGCTGCTTGTAGAAATTGCCCCACCTGGGAAGAAGGACAAGAGCGGTCCTATCTTGATGCTACCCCACCTTAATCCTGCCCCAAGCAACTGAACACCTGGAGAAGAGAGGAACTTCTGCTACTGCACAAGGATGCAGGGAGTCCAGCCCACAGACCAGGTAGCCCATGCACAGATGGATTTGAAAAGTGGTCTAGAGTAACCTAAGGCTAATTATCATGCTGTTAACTGTCCACCAAAGTGGTTCCATGGTGACTTCTGAATCACGAAGAGGGCCCAATCCAGACAGTGTAAAACAGAACCCCAGACCATTTCCAGAGCATTTTTTGTTGTGACAAGGGGTCCATTCATTGTCGGTGGTGAATGTATCTTTCTCTTGCTCTGTAAACCTACCTTGCTCTTCCTCAATAAACTTCACTTCACAGTTGCCTTGCATTCAGAGGGTTTGGTCATTCTTTAGCCAAGAGCACACCAAGAACCAAGAACACAGATAACTGTCTAAATCCCAACACTTCCCTCTAAATTGCTTGGCCAGGAGCAGCCTCAGCAGATCACAGACCTCAATAAGAAAAAATTCCATTGACAAAATCTCTTCAACACCCAGCTTCATCATGGCACTGGAGTATAAGAATATCACTCATCCAGCTAAATCCCAACATACACAGACACACACATACACACATTTTTTCAACAATTTTCAAAAATTACCTTAGTAACAGTGAATAAACTCCAAGCAAGAAAGTGGGAATTAAAAACCAATGGAAAATTTATCCCAGGCTCATACAAAAATGATATGATAATTTGCAGCTGCCAACATGTTTGCTAGTTACACTCACTTCATTGTCAGTTTCCTTCAGAGCTAGAAGATCTGTGAAGTCTCCTTCAATTCCAGTTTTTATCTCTGAAATTTTAATGCCAGACTATACCATCTTCTATTGTTGTCATGCCCGGATGCTTACAATAACGGACTTACAAGTCAAACTGAGACTTCAATTTTCTTAAATAAACAACACAGAAATTAATTTAAAACCCTTCATAAACATCTTATGTCAGAGTTTTTTGGCAACTTTCAAAACAGAGGATATGACCAATCTCTCTTCCCAGCCTCTTGTAAGAACTATTCCATCCTCTATCTGTGAGAGGTTGTTGAACAAAGTTACAGTTAGCCGGGAAGAGCAAGCTCTGGTGTTCTATTGCACAGTAGGCTGACCACAATTAAGGATAATGTATCATATATTTCAAAACATAGGAAAAAAAGGAGATTTTAAATGTTCTGATGTTAAAGAAATGACCAGTGTCTGAGTTATAGTTATGCAAATTACCCTATTTTGATCATTACATAATATATACAGGTTATCAAACATCACACTGTCCCCATAATGTTATGTCTATTAAAAACAATGTAAAGCCTTTAAAAATAAGATGAGATAGTATTAGACTAGAAAAAGTGTTTCTTTAAATACATACTTTATCTTTTATAACTCAGAGTGACACCTTGAAGTTGATGTTATAGGATGATTGCAAAAGCAGCGCACAGATGGGAACACCCACCTTCCTGGACTGTTCAATGAGAAAGAAATAAACGCGTTTTGAACTTTTAGATTTTTGCTGTATTTGTTAGAGCAACTGGCCTGCCATAACTAGTTGTATCTAAGCTTTAAAAAGGGGGGGGTTGTAATTAGTATACACCATCCCCATAGCTCAATCTGAGCATCTAACTCAAAAGCCTTTTGCACATGGTTTGGGGGCTTTGGCCAAAGAGAATTGGCAAGTCCACCAATGACGTCACATGCAGTGCAACAACATTGATGGTCAGACACTTCCCAAGCAGCTGGGAGGCTAAAATGCTAGTAGACTGTGGAAGACAAAAACAAACTTCAGCACTCTCCCACTCATCTACAAAAAGACTGGAGTGAGCAGCAGTGCCCCAGCAAATAGCCTTGATTTGACTCACCTGCTATGGAGTCTCCTATTGTAAATGAATTATCTTCATTAAAACTTTCTGGGTGTTTTCCCCCATGCAACATTTGCCCAAACTTAGTACAGAGCTTTATTTCTTCTTTTTGAACCATTTTAACTGATTTAACTGGAATGAGAAGACCTGAGTTAGAAAATGTTTTATAAAGTCTTCTTGATGTGCATCCATTGAGTCACAGAGCAGGACCTACACGCAAAGCAGAATTATAATGAGAAAGAAAATCTATGTATAAGTACTGAAGGGATTAACTCCAGCTTACTGCCTTGTTGACATTATTGACATTTTCTAGGAGCATCCTGATAAAATATATTGTTCCATTATCAGCCGACATTACCAAAATAGTGAGGGAGAGAGAAAGTGCCCTGCTGCATCCTCTTAAAATTAGCAATAACCTTGCTAATTAAAACTTAATTGTGAGAGAGTAACATGTTGATGCCCCCCTTTGAAAAACTGGCACGGATCCCCACTAATTTAAAAGTTGTCACTTAAAAACCCAAAGAAATTGGCTTATTAAAATGAACACTAATGGAAAGTTCTGTTGCTCAGAGATGACAGGACAGAGGATTGAGGAGAGGAAGGCATGAGAGTGTATGTCTCGTGCTGCCTTTCATTATCGGAGAAGACACCTCTGACAGCAAGAGCACCATCAGGAGGATGAAAACAAAACAAGTGTGGCAGGAACCACATTCTCTTTGTTTATTAATATGCATTATATATAGCTCTAAGCCACTGGGTGCCACAGATAGGTGTATTATTCTATTCAAGTATATTAATTTTAAACAAGCGTGTGAAGAGAGGGTCAAGGACAAGAAAGTTTGGTATAGCTTATTTTATTTTTTTATGTGACTCTTTGGGAAGCCCTTTTAGGCTGGCATGAGGCAAGAGAGCAGATTATTCTTTAAACAACTAAAAAATTCAGTGACTGCATTAACCTATCTTCTCAGTGAGTCATCCAAATAACATTTCAACAGATACACATACACATACACATATGCACACACATTCGTTCCCACTTTGAAATCCTTTCACCTTATGTTTTTCCAGGCTATCCACAACTACCTAACCTCATAAAATCTATGCATGCTAAGTAGTGACAGTCCATGTTTCCTTTCACTCTAATCCAAGCAGCAGATAAAACAACCTCTCCCTATTTAAAAAAAAAAATAGCTATGTATACAATAGAAAGAAGTATCCTTCGACATGACTTCCTTCTTGATTTGCTCAGTCCCTGTCATGTTCAAGGAACTACCATGTAAAGCTCCTATCTCATTTCTGTCCAAACCCATATTTCGAGGTCTTAGAAATTTATAGAACATGGTAGTGGGAAATGGCCCTGGCTTTGGAACCATATGACTTGAATCCAGTGCTAACTCTGTCACTTCCTAATACTGTCATTTGAAGTTGTAAAGTTAGATTTTCTGATTTTCCATTTTTTCATAGTCAACTTGCTAAAAGTATCTTTGTCTTAAGGTTTGACTAAAGCACTTAACAAAGTGCCCACTTGGTGAAAACTCAGCAAGCATTAGCCTTGACTCTTCTTACGCTCTACTGAACAAGCCACATGGCTTTGATCTGATGTTCTGCCTTCTGCCCACCTTCAGCACAGTGATATTTTGTCCTTACCCAAGATTCATTTATTGCTTTAGAAGTCCTTCTTTACCTATTCTTGTAAAACATACCACTCATTTGTCTCAATTATTCTTCTCTTTGTCATTATATGAACAAAGTGGTTTATTGAATGCTTCAGGGATGTAATTCTCCTAGAAGCCCTGTCATAAGTAAATTCTGTTCATAGACTCACCTTTCCAACATTAGAAATTAATGAAGAGAGTGAGAGGAAGTGAGAGAATAAAAAGCGGAGAAAACTCAGCCAAATGAAACGTGGAAGGAAGTTGAAGAGCTTACAAGAGTTTTATCAAGGCTTGACCCCCACATAGCCTGTGCAATGAGATCTTATGAGAGCATAGTTGTAAAGAATTCTCAATCTAGAAATAATCTTAAAGAAAATGTGCTGTATACAAACACTTTATAAATGAAGAAATTAAATCATGGAAGGTTTACGTGATTTTTCTTAGAGCATAACACATACATCTATTAAATAACATACCTAGTTCCCTTATTCTTAGGAGACAATTCCTATCCCTAAATCCTTCTATCTCCCAAATTATTATCCTAAGAAATCACTTACCTCTCCAGTCATAGCAAGGTGTCTTATGCCTGCCTTCTCAACATCAGATGGACATTTCTTGGAATAGGACTGTCTGCTGCATTTCACTGGAATCAGATCTTGATGTTCTCAGCCTCTTCTGAAGCACTTTAGATACGTCACCAAAGCCAGCCTCATTTTGGTCAGTAATCAGCTAGATTATGATGTGGATATGAATATGCTATGAACTGAAAGAGAACAAAAGCTACACGTTCTCAAAACTTACTTCCTAGAACTTTTCACTATTTTTTAATAAATTTCTAGAAAAATTACTTTTAGGCAAACTTTGCATTAGGCATTTTAATCTACCATTTCTCATTCCATCACCCTACCCCTGTTAGAATAGCTTTTATTCAAAAGTCCAAAAACAATAGATGCTGGCATGGATTAGAAAGAAGGGAGCAATTACACACTGTTGATGAGATTGCAAATTAGTACCACTTCTATGAAAAACAGGATAGAGATTTCTCAAAGGACTAGAAGCAGACCTATTATTTGATCAAGCAATCCCACTACTGGGCATTTACCCAAAGGAAAAGAAGTCATTTTACCAAAAAGACCCCTGCACACAAATGTTTATTGCAGCACAATTCACAATTGCAAAGATGTGAGAATCAAACCAAGTTTTCCTCAATTCATGAGTAGATGAACAAAATGTGGCATTGTATACCATGGAGTATTACTCAACCACATAAAAGGATAACTTAAGTTAATGCCTTTTGCAACAATTTGGATGGAAGTGTAGGCCATTATCCTAAGTATCTGAAGAATAGAAAAACAAAACACCACTTGTACTCACTATTAATACTCACTTGTATTCCACTATTTGGAATTAACCAATGAGCACACATGTGCACAGAGGGAAGTAAAACTCAGTGGAAATCAAGTAGGTGAGGGGAGGGGCAAAAACCTACCTAACAGATACAATGACCACTGTCAGGGGGATGGGGGGCACACTCATAGCCATCCGACTCAAGCATTATAAAAACAACCTATTTAACTAAAAACACTAGTGCCTACTTTATATTTTGAATATTTTATTTTATTTTATTTTTTTGAGACAGAGCCTCAAGCTATCACCCTGGGTAGAGTGCCATGGCATCACAGCTCACAGCAACCTCCAACTCCTGGGCTCAAGCGATTCTCTTACCTCTGTCTCCCAAGTAGCTGGGACCACAGGCACTCGCCACAATGCCTGGCTATTTTTTGTTTGCAGCCGTCATTGTTGTTTGGTGGGCCCAGGCTGGATTTGAACCTGCCAGCTCAGGTGTGTGTAGGTGGCTGGTGCCTTAACTACTTGGGCCACAGATGCCGAGCCTATTTTGAAAATTTTAAAAAGAGAAAAAAACAACTAACTGCTAAAAATTAGAACAGTTTTAAACAAAAAAAAAATTAATGTGAAAAATAGATTTTCAATATATATTTTCAAATGAAGGAAAAAATTAGGCACTATTATCTACACTTTAATCAAAATAGGACATAAGAGTCTTAGGAGCTAGATAATGCATCTAAAGCCACTAGTTAATGCAGAACAAGCCTGAATTCCAACCCAAGCCTCTTTGAGGAAAATGCCCATTTAATTCTCTCTCCACTCGACATCATTTTAGCCGCTTCTCTGGGTTAAAGGCATCATCTTCAGAAGATGCCCATTACATAATGGATCCTCGGAGTAGAAATGTATCAGTCACAGTACACACTGAATACATTACTGAACACGAATTGATTGAAGTGCCTTGGAGAGAACCAGCATTTGAGGGAAGAGGACTTGAAACCCATGAGTTTTGATTGAAGCCAGGGAGTCAGAGCAGACATGAAGTCTGAGCCTTGGCCTTGTAAAGGCTGTGCATTGAGAAACAAGGGTGAGTCACTCACTCCATAACTCTCCACAGACCAGCTCTGACATCCCACCATCATTTCAAATGAGAAGTGCTAGCTACTTGGATTTGATTTTTGAGGGTTTCAGTTTTAGGATTTCACTGCTATTTTCACTCTGAAAGGTCATTAGAGAGTACGTTAGATGGAGATAACTCTGTCTCCGGCTCAGTGTGCTCCTTCTGTAAGTGTGCCCTCCTGAAAATAAACTACATCTGGCAACCACTCGTGTGAATTACCTAAATAAAAGACTCACACTGTTAATGGAGCACTTCTGTACTAGAAAAAGAAGCTATTACATTTGATGTTAAAAGAAACTGCTACTGTCATTCACTTGATTGATTGCATCTTTTATTAGGTCTTCACTGAATTATTTTACGGTGTTTCTCTTTTTCATATGCTCCCCTTTGTTGGGATATTAAGAATGTATATTTTGAAAGTCGTGGTAAAAAATGTTGAGAAGTGTAAAATTCAAGATCATAAAAGCCTTTTCATGGGTGGCATTATGAACGTAGCTGTCGTGTGGAGTCTGGAATGTAGGTGTACATTTCAGGGAGTGAGGCTTATGTTGTAAAGGGAAGTGGAAGTATAAATTGGAGCTTTAGGCTTGGTGAAAGAAAGGGAGTGAAGGCAAAGTAAGCGTGGGGCATATATCACAACCATTAACAAAGAGGCCTCCTTCGGTCACGGCCTTCCAACTAATGGCTTCTGAAGTGATGTTTTCAAGTACCAAATGTAAACTCTGCTCAGCAGGGCATGCTCTGTTTGAACTCCCCCCTTTTATCATCCAGCAGAGCCTGCGATCCACCTGGCTAACACATTAGAAAATGTCCTAGGTTTAAATCTATGTGCCCATATCACCAGGAACCCTGCTGCTGTGGGTATAACTGGAGCATCTGTGTACCTAGAGAACAAGGAATTTGGTGCATGATGAAAGAGACCCAAGCGAAGCCCGCAGCAAGAGAAGAGTGGGAGAAAGAGTTGTTACAGAGCTCTGACTGTCTGAATGTGCGCGTGGTGATTGGAGCCCACAGGACTCTGGGAGACAGCTAATAATCACCGTGACAGGCTGTCAAGTTTCTATTTTTCCCTTTCCTGTTTTGCATATTGACCCTGAAGTAGGTAGCATGTTCATTTTCTATGCCTCACAGCATAGCACCAGGGATGGGCCTGCCTGGCTGGTATCTGTGCTAACTAATAAGCAGCCACCTTTGACAAGTGCACAGAATCGCATGCTTGTATTTATAAATGCTGCACACACAGACACGCTGGTGGGCAAGGCTGCCGAGGGTGCCATGCTGATGAAGTGCAGAGAATTCCAGGTGTGCAGGGAGAATCTCATTAGCAAGTTCTCTCCTGTTCTTCTGTGAGGTTGCCAGAGGCTGATGAGCACAGCAGTTCTACTAGTTGTGGCTGTTGTCTGATGGTACCTGAAGTGTAGAACTAAGCTCCCCATTGACCATTCCCAACTCACTAACCAAAACAATTCTCAAATTCATAAATTCAGGGTATTCTTTTTTTTTGAGACAGAGCCTCAAGCTGTCACCCTGGATAGAGTGCTGTGGCATCATAGCTCACAGCATCCTCCAATTCCTGGGCTCAAGTGAGTCTCTTGCCTCTGCCTTCCAAGTAGCTGGGACTACAGGCGCCCGCCACAACGCCCAGCCATTTTTTGGTTGCAGCCATCATTGTTGTTTGGCGGGCCCGGGCTGGATTCAAACCCGCCAGCTCAAGTGTACGTGGCCAGCGCCTTAGCCTGTTGAGCCACAGGTGCTGAGCCCAGGGTATTCATTCTTGTTTTTGGATAATTTGGTTCAATTCTCTAAGATCAGACCCTGAGAAAAAGATTCTTGTGAAGAATCATTGGTTCAATTCTCTAAGATCAGACCCTGAGAAAAAGATTCTTGTGAAGGTGATTTATTAGAAAGTGTTTCCAGAAAAGCCATCAGGACTGGGAAGTGGAACCACAAGGAGAGAAGGTTGTGGTTGCGGAATGACATCCCTGCCCTTTCCCCAGATATCCACCTCTTACCACCCATAAGAGGTTGCCTTCTGTGGCAAAAGGAATTAAAGTCTCAGATAGAATTAACTATTGCCAGTCAGCTGACCATAAAAAAGCAAGATTACCCTGGATTATATAGATAGGCCCAATTTACTCCCAAGAGTTCTTAAATGTGTAGGAGGGAAGCAAAGTGTAGGTCAGGGAGAAGGCAGCATGAGAAGCCTTTGATGCTCTGTGCTGGCTCTTACATGTTGGAGGATGACAACATCATGCCAGGATGAGAGGGCACTGGGAGCTAAGGGTCAGTGGACAGCTAGCAAGGAAAGAGGACCTTGGCCACCTAGAACAAAATTCTGCCAGTAGCTGAATGACCAAGGAAAAAATTCTCCCCTGGAGCCTGTAAAAAGAAGCACAGTCCTGTCAAAACCTTTTAGCCAGCCATCTATACAGGACATCTGACCCTCAGAACTATAAAATAATAAATCCTGAATTTGTGTTGTTTTAAGTCGTCAAAATTGTAGTAGTTTGTTACAGCACCAATAGGAAACCAGTACGAGACCCAGTGAAGATGTGATATCAGGCAAAGTGCCATCAAGAGTAACTAAGTCAATTTCCTGGAGGAAATCTGGCAACAGTGTAACTCACACCTAGGAATTACTTCAGCAGGGACCAGAGAGCTGTGTAAGCACCACAGAATCCATTAAGCATTGCTTGAGGGCTAGGAGGATGGAATAGCAGTAGAGCCCTAATTTCTAATTGTTTTTCACTCCCCAGCCTCACCCGCTGTCCTGCAAAGGAAAGCCTCTTGCTACCTGAGGGTAGCCTTCCAAAGAGGAGCAGGTAGTGGCTATAAAGATTCAAAAGTAGTCAGATCCAGTGTGCAGGAAAAGGGTGAAGGGATCCCAGGGAATGTGGGCAGACGCTGTCTGCTATAACCATCCATCACAATGCACACTCAAGAAAAGTCTGTCCTTTAAATGTAAAATGAAACCACTAAATAGCTCTGGAGACACAATACAACCTTTAAAAGAGACAGAGGCATGGTCAAAATCCAATCCTAGGGTGGAGGATAATTCACCTTCGGTGAATTACTTACTCTCTTTAAGTCTTAATTTCTTAGAGTGGGAAATAGGAATTGTGAATGGCCAACTTGCCTGCCTTATCTCCATTCAGTAAATGATTGAATGGAAGAATCTCGCACAATGCCTGGCAATCAGCTAGAGTTAATTCTCCACCTCTTGTCTCCCATGACCTTGGTCCTCAAGACTAATGTCTTGGGAAGGAGAGAACAACATTGGGCTTTAATCTGGGCCTCAGCATCCCGCAGATTTTTCTCTTTTCTTTCAGTTTACGAATACACTAGTTTCTTCCCACCTTCACAAAAGCCCTCTCTTTTCTTCAGAATTTCCTCTAAATACTGAGACTCTTCATTTTCACAGCTAAATGCTTACTACAGCACTATTCTGCACTCCACACCTCTATCATCTCACATTCCATTTACTTTCAATCCTGCGAGGGTCCTGCCTTCTATTTCCACACTCCGTAGTGTTTGTCTTTAAACATACCACACTGTTTGCCAAACCTGCTGCTGCCTGGGCTCACAGTAGTAGCTGAAGTGCTGACCACTCACTTCTGCAATGTATTCCCTCCCAGCTCCAATTCACCTCTTGCTCGTGCTTTACCCTCAGACCCCTTGCTGCTCCTCTCACTCTGCTTTTCTCTGAAACGTTAAATATCCCTCATCTGCAGTACTCTTTTCAGCTCCCTCCTTAAATTCTCAATTTAATAGTATCGATAAGAGTAGCCCATGTTGATTTTTATTTACAATGTGCCAGGCACTTGACTAAGGACTTTACATGGATCATAAGACAGTTACTATTGAGCATTCCCATTAAATTAATACAAATAAGGAAACAAAGGCTTGGACAGGTGAGAAAACTTACCCAGAGTTACTTAGCCCGTAGGTGGTAGAACTGAGATTTGAACCCAGACACCTGATTTAAGCTCACTATTTTATTTGGTCTCTCTTCCTGAGTACCAAATTCATGTGCATGTTTTCAGTGACCAAAAAATGTGCTGATGACCAAGTCTACATCTCTTGCCTGATATCTGTGCCAAGCTGCAGGCCTACGTGCTCCTCGGTTCTGATATAGCTGTGTTTGCACGCACTGCTGACATTTCCCTCCATGCTTCCCACCCTCACCCACCTCAGATAACCTGCCCTCTTCCTTCTGTTATGGTTCGTGGTAACAGTTCAGTTGCTGGAGGCTGTTCTCATCTGCTTCATTCTCCACATTCTATTGAGTCTAACACTACAACAGCTCTGGACAACCTTCTGATAATCCATAACTATTACAACCTTGTTTCAAGCCTCCAGCATTTCAGTTTGAACTACTGCAGTTGACTCTCCACCCATCTCTCTGCCTTTAATCTCACCACATGCCCCACCCCACCCTAGTGCCCAGGTCAGTTTTCTAACCCATAAATCTGATTACCGTATGTTTCAATAGCTTTCCTTTAATGTCATAATAAAACACAACATCTTAGTTTACCTAAGAAGGCTGCCTGTGATCTGGGCCCCTGCTGCTTTGCCAGTCTTACCCGAGGCTCCCTGGGCCATACCGAAATATTGCAATTTCCCAAAGATGGTATGTATTCTACTCTCCCGTGCCACTGCACACACTCACTCCTCTGCCTCTACTGCCTGGCCGATGCCTTAAACCTTCATGCAAGCATCACTGCACTCGGAAGATTTTTCTGCCTTCACAGATCGAGTGAAATGCAATCTCTTCGCACTCCCTCTATGATTCTTTCAATACGCATTCTTCATAATAATTATCAAACCAGGACATATAAGAATTTACATTTTTATAGCCACCTCTCCAGCTAGACTTATGAGTTCCTGGAGGGCAGGGATTGTGTCGTTCAGTGCAATACCCAAGTACATAGTAGAAATGCAAGAAACATCTGTTGAATGAAAAAAAAAAAAAAGCACAAATAAATGGACAAAGAGTATACCACACCATGGCTGTCTATCCAGACCTCTGGGTTTCCCACACATCCCTAACCAATGCCTTGGGGGTACTTATCATCCAGAAAGCACTGATGTAGATATTGCTCTTGATACCACATGACAGTCACAAGGCCAAGTGCCCACCAAGAAAGACACATCCGAAAACATTTTAGCTGAGAGAGATGCTGTCACAAATAAAGGACACAGCCACCCGTGAAGAAGGATTTTCTTGACTGCAATTACAGTGGTGTGCACCTACTCAAGATTGTAGGCAAGGCAGTCAAACAGAACTTTGCACTTCAAGATTCAATCTGAGAGGATACTGATATGAAGAGAATAGAAGGAGACTTCCAACGGGGCACAGGAATCCACCATCTTCTTAGGAAATCAGAACAAGGATATAAATTTTTTTTCCAAATACGAGAATTGCGCAGGGCGAGGATGGGGGCAGGGATTCAAAGATTCAAACATCCCTCATCATGTTATAATCTATGCAGGTTTTCCTTAGAGAAAAATCGCAAATTAGATAGAAAAGGGGCTTTCCTTTTTCTGTTTGCTAACTGTGTGGTGGCAGAAATTGTTGCTAGTGACGGTGATATTCTACAGAACGTAAAGAATCAGGCACTCTGAGAAGTGTCCATTGATAGAGCAAATACTTGGACACCATTATGCAGTGTCCTGCTGCCACTGAGGAACTATGCATGGCGTGTTGGGAATAGACAAGAAAGAGACGTGGGCCCCAGGACCACGTCTGTCCTCATGGGGCTCCCCAGCTAGTGTTCCACATACCCCAGTTCCCAGTCTGCAAAAGAAGGAATGAAGCAAACCGCTATTAAGGTCTCTTAACGCTCCACGTTTTCAAGATTCTCTCTTTTGATTCACTCTCACTTGCCCCAGCAAAGTTGAAATCCAGACAGAGAAAGGCAAAGAAATTCATGGATGACCTAAGCCATGTGTCACAGAAGACTCCAGGATTCAATGGGCCAGGAACCGGGAAAAGAACCGTGGCTGACCTGCAGTGTCCATCACCTCTCTCTCACTTCCTCTTTTTCTAACCTCTGAAACTCAGACTAGACGATGCAAACTAAAGAGAAATTTTTGGTTTGGGGGAATTTTTTGTGATGGGGGTTGTTTTATTTGTTTGTTTTGTTTTTTGGAGACAGAGTCTCATTCTGTCACTAAGAATAGAGTGCCGAGGCATCTGCCTCACTCACATCAACCTCAGACTCTTGGGTTCAAGCATCCTCCTGCCTTAGCCTCCTGAGTTGCTGGGACTAAGGCACCTTGTTCAATGCCCAGTTAATTTTTCTAGTTTTTTTTTATTTTTCTGCGTTAAATGTTTTATTATCTTTTTTATATTATTATTAAATCATAGCTGTGTACATTAATGCAATTATGGGGTACAATGTGCTGGTTTATATATATAATTTGAAATACTTTCATGAAACTGGTTAACCATTTTTCTAGTTTTTAAGTCAAGAGAGGGTCTTGCTCTTGCTAGTCTCACACTCCTGAGGCTCCAGTGATCCTCTCACCTCGGCCTCCCAGAGTGCTAGGATCACAGGTGTGACCAACTGCAAATGGCCAGCTAGGGAGTTTGGTATGTGGACTGGTGAGCAATTAGACAGCTCATCTTTCAAACACATCCACTAAGTACAAAAGTTAACTTCTATGCGCCTAACAATGGGAAGGGACCATTCACAGAGCAAAGGCAGAAACTAGAACAGTCAAGTTGTGCTGGAGTTTGGAGAACAGGAGAGCAGGAATAGGTAAAATCCACACAGGTGACCTGCTCTGGTAATGGATTTGAAAAATGCCATTAAGTAGCAACTACCCAGAAGGAAAGGTGGGACGGGTTTTTAAGAAGGCAAACAACGTTACACTGTTGTGGGTATTTTAACCACATATGAAGCCATTTGAAATCAGAACACTACAAGGAATCAAAGGAGCTCCAGACCTGATGGTTGTAGACTCTAAAAAGAGCAAGCAGGCTGTCCTGTTACACTGAGTTCTCACATTCTCAACCCTCTGCACAAGCCTGTGTAAAAATAAACAGCTCAGGAACCTACAAAAAAGAGTGTATCTTTGTACCCTCCCCCGGTGCGGTCTCTGCTGTCAGTGACACGGTTTCATTGCGTCCTCTTCCAGCTCTGTGTGGTTATAATCCTATTTATGCATATATACATAATGTACTTAGCTTTATATTTTTTTCCCCAAACTGTCATTCCCTGATTTTAACAGAGTCTTTTTCATGTATTAAACAATACACAAAATATAAAGACACAAAAACACTAAGCCAAATGATACACTGTCCCCCCTCCGTGGCATTGTCAGAGTCGCAATCACAATGCGCTCTTT
Source organism: Perodicticus potto (assembly GCA_963574655.1). Lineage (NCBI taxonomy): Eukaryota > Metazoa > Chordata > Mammalia > Primates > Lorisidae > Perodicticus > Perodicticus potto. Next base: position 12,633 of record CAUYRH010181221.1, on the reverse strand, counting down.
TACATATTCAACACGCTAAAAATCATTGTCACAATTTGCTCTTAGGGTTAGCTTATGTGCCTATATTCAAGATAACGTATTATTTCCTTTTTTCATTCTCCCTGCCAGGTACGACCATGGTCTTCCCTAGGAACACTGCGAGTGTTTACTGTGATTATTGACAGTGTTACGCTTTCTTCTTATTTTATTTTGTTGTTGCTAGTATTTGGTTTGCAGCAAGGAACACCGTGTAACCAGACTGCACTGTCATTCAATGTTGAGACCTCCTTTTTTCTGGCGCCTCCAGGCTTATTCCCTGGCCACCCACCTGGGTAAAAACTCGTGGCTGGTATGCTTCTGCAGTGGGGCCTACAGCATTCCTGACATGGTCTCTCCCTTTCTTTTTTTCCTCCTCTTGGTTCCTTGGTCCCAGCCCCCCGAGACACCAAGCCTTTGTTCCGACACTCAATCTATAGCAGGTGTCTGCCCATTGCCTGTGGGCTCAGGCACTCCTGCCCAGGGCCTCCCTACTTCACTCCTGAACGTTTTTCATTTGAATGGGGAAAGCACAGCACCCACATATACTCAAGCATAAATATGAAGCAGTGAGATTGGCTTCAAACACCTCATACCCAAATAAAGTCTTATAGCTTTATAGTCATAGTCTATATTTGTCTGTTTATATACCTATTTATATACGCACATAGAAATACTGTATTTAGATTTTTATTTCTTTCCCTTACAACTGTCATTCTATTTTTCAACAGACTTTTCACTGTTCAAATATGATAGGATAAGACAGAAGTATGCAGGTAAGTTGCTGCTGCCACAGAACAGGTGGAAACCAATAGCACAGACTTTGAAAGCTATAATTTAAAAAGTATAGCTTCTGTTAAGACAACCACTTGGGGATTAGATTTTAGAAAGTAAGCCCAGCAGAGAGTGAAAAAATTATACATTCTAGACTAACATCTGATACTAATGACCTGAAACTGAGGAGCATAGAACAGGACATTTAGTTTTTTACACAATGCAACTGTCAGGGAATGTCCCTCCCCTTAGATTGTTAATAGCAGCCCCCAGAAGTCTTAGTCTGTGCAGGCTGCTATAACAAAAAGGCCAAAAATTGGATAGCTTGTAAATAGCATAAATTTATTTCTCACAGTTCTGCACCCAAGATACAGGTGCTGGCAGATTCAGGGTCTGGTGATGACCTACTTTCTGGTTCATATGGTCAACTTTTTGCATTTGTCCTCAAATGGTAGAAGAGACAGGTAGCTTTCTTGGGTTTATTTGTAAGACCACTAATCCCACTCACAAGAGCTCTGCTCTCACAACCTAATCAATTCCCAAAAGCCTGACCTCCTAAATCACATTGGTGGTTAGATTTGAATTTTGAGGGGATACAAACATTCAGACCAAGACATTTCAAATACATCCAAAACACGTCCAACTTCCCCCTAAGGGGGCTGAACTATAATCAGTTGGGAAATAATGTGTGATTTCACAATTACAATTTAAAAAAGCATTTGTGGAGAATGGCTTAAGATTCTTACTATTTGTGAAATAGGAGGACCAGAAGATTGATGGCACAGTGTAATGTTTTCTAAGATATTAATCAACCTTATTTGAATCATTTTGGGGCCTACTTACTAATGATTTGTGATAGACTATTTATTACCCCCCCCAATACCTCTCTTCCACAATAACAGCATTTGTGGAGGTTGGTGATACAATAAAATGGGAGAAATCTGGGTCCATCCATGACTTTGTATAGTAGAACTTCCCCTAGAGCCTGCACAAGCCAGACTAATACGTCTTATACAGGTCATTGCATTTTGGTCTCTTTGTTATAGCAACATAACCTTTACCTTGGCTTAGCCAAGAAATCAGCAATAATACAGAGTAATCATTACAATAAGAATATTGGATTGTAATAGAGATATAATAATTATTACAATACCTAGAAGCAGGATACTATTTAAGAAAGCCTAAAATATTTTTCTAAACTGGTTTTAAAATTAGCCGGTGAGCAGTGAAGAAATAGATAGTGCCTGCTAAATTTCTTTACCTCTTCTTATGTCATACTGAATAATTAAGTGAAATGTGCATCTCTACAAATCAGAAAGCAGACCACATGTCCAAGGAGCCTGTAGCTCTAGAACAAGTGGTGAGAAACTACCGGAAATGTAGGGATTATTGTTCCTTACTACTTTGACAAGATTCATAAGAAAGAGAAAATAAGCTCAGACAAGAATTTGCCCATTTTAAAGCAGACATAGAAAGAAGTGATGAATTTGCTAAGTGAGATACTCTTTACCTGAGAAATATAAATTGCCAGAGAATCCAGAAATTTGAAGCCTTGCAGGACTGGAAACATAAATGTTCCACACCCAGAAATAGCAGAACGTAAGTTTATTATCTCTCAAACACTTCCCATAGAAATGTCTTGGGATGAGATGCATTCAGTGTAGAAGTTGGTTAAAGAGTATTGTCTCCCAACCCAAGCCTAACTAAGGAATTAGGGCAGCAGCCCCTTTTTGGCACCAAGCACTGGTTTTAGGGAAGGCAATTCTCCCAGACCAGGTGAGGGGAAGGGAATAGTTTCAGGATGATTCAGGAATGCGACATTTATGGTACAATTTGTTTCTATTATTATTATATTGTAATGTATAATGAATTAATTATACAATTCTCCATAATGCAGAATTAGTAAGAGCCTTGAGCTTGTTTTCCTGAGGCTAGGTGGTCCCACTCTGTACTTATAGGCACTCCCCAGCACTGAAATCACTGCCCCAGCTCTACCTCAGGTCATTAGGCATTAGATTCTCATAAGCAGCTCTCAACTGGACCCTTCCCATGTACAATTTACAGCAGGGTTTGTGCTCCTGTGAGATCTCACAGGAGGTGGAGCCCAGGCAGAGAAGCCAGCAATGGGGAGTTGCCGTAAAGACGGATGAAGCTTCACTCATCAGCCGCCGCTCACCTCCTGCCATACAGCCTATCCTAACAGCAGCAGAAGGTTCCAGCCCACAGCCTGGGGTTGGAAACCACAGAATTAGGGGATCGTCTTGGCACATATGTCTACAAATAAACGAGAATCAACAGAAATAAGAACTGTGTCTAGAAACAAATCTTTATGTAACATGCAATTGAAATGATTAAAAGCAAATAGATTAAAGCCTAAATTTTTCAGGAAATTGTATCACCCAGGAAATCACAAGCCTGCTTCAACCAGAAGCAATGGCAAAAACCACCTTCAGTAGCCACTTCCAAGAGAGAAAAAGTAACAAGTGGAACTCTTACAGAAGATAAAAATGGAGTCCACAGTGAAAAACGGACAAGGGAGCTATCCCCAAAGGCAGAAACAGGAGTGGCCAGAGGGTTAACTACAGACCATGTTCCACCTCTAAGGTACGTCTTTGTGGTAACTAAGGAATATTATTGTTTGTAATTCTTCCATTTTCTGAATGGAGTTTAATTGCAGGCACATTTTAGGCTGGTAATTTCTATTGTTTTACAGTCACCACACCATGAAGAACTTCATGTGACCCTGCTGGAAAGAATTATCATCCAGACTGCCTAAGATTCAAACTGATGCGGCAATTGGTGGGGCCTTGGATTGTCTTCCCTAGGACTCAAAAAGAAGGTAAGAAGGGTATCCACGGACATTAAAGGGGCCAGAGTGGCAAACTGCTAGTTGCCCCCAAAGTCTGACTTTACATGTTTTCTTTTTTTTCAAATGTTACTGTGTATATTTAAAGGTTACGACATAATGTTATAGGTTACATATAAATAGTAAAAAAGTTACTACAGGGAAGCAAATTAATATTTCCACCATTTTTTCCATAATTTTCCAGAATTACTCACTTCTTTATTGTGGCAAGAGCAGTGGAAATCTACTTTCAGCATGACTGCCGTATACAGGACAACTGTGTCGCCCTCACGCCTAGTGTTGTACCTTAGACCCCCAGACCTGTTCCTCCTACCCACCTGCCACTTGCTTTCTCTGAGCTACATCTCCCCATTTCCTCTCTCACCTTCACCCCCATAACCAATGGTTTGTTCTCTACGTATTTAATTTTTTTGGATCCTGTCATTTGTCACGATGTGGATGCCGTCACAGATTTTCACAGGCATCCAGCTGGTAACTACATTTCCAGCCTCCAGCGGAATGTGAATAGAGGTAATTTGTGCATTTTGAAACTCCGCTGTCACTTTGTTGAAAAGGAATCTCTTGCTCTGGACTTCTCCCCTTTTCATGTTAGCATTTTTCATCCCAGCTTGCGGTTTGTCAATTAGGACAGCACTCGGATGGTGAATGTAGCAGACCAAGAATGAACTCAGGTCTCTCAAGAATGTCCGTCCTGAAGCCTGGCTGCCTGCTCTCACCCTGGCCTCGACTGGTTGAAGTGTTACATAAAGAGTAAACTCTGTCTTACTCAAATCATTCTGGTTCCCTCTATTACAACAACTTAGCATTTGCCATAACTAATATATCATTCACATTTCTCTCCCTTTGTAGGGACTATGGGGCTTTCTTGTCTAGGATAGGGCAATTCCAGGGAGCTATTTACCAGAAGTAAAGGAAATCAACTTATAGAAGACAAACTAAGAAATTAAATGGGTGAAAAATCAAATAGATCTATTTCACACATTGATGAAGACCAGTGATAACTCTTCTTAAAAAGAGTGCAAATATCTTATTGTTTTGAAAATTCCTCTTCTGTATTATTTCATGAGTTCTGTCCACTTTCCTTCAGTTGCTAGAGGAATGCAATCTCATTCAACAGAGCCAAATGTATTATCTATCTCCTACCTTTAAAGCATGCAATTTTTACTTCAATTAGAGACAAGAAGGAGAGAAGTTGTACTACTGCGCACAGTTTCATAGAGGACAAGGGAAAAGAGAGTCCCAGACAGTGGAGAAGCCAGTCCTGGCGAATGAGTGCAAAAAGCAAATCAGGGTCTGAGTCAGTAATCTCCCTGGGTTCCAGAAAAGCAAACCATCAACAGCATGTACATCATTAAGCAGTTCTTCATTTTGTTTTCAACAGTCCTTTTATACTATTTGCCCTTCCTAAGCCTTCAGAAAGTCAATTAGGCTAGGATCACAGGGAAATAAATTAGAAATTGACTGAAGGCAGGGATAGATTGAAGTAAATGATATTATATATTTGAAAACTATACAAAGGCCTTCCAATCAGGGTATGAAAAAATTTCAAAAGCTACATTTTAATTTTTGCAAGTGAACGCTCCAACTTACAGGTGGATAGGGAACAGTGAACACAAAATTGTTTGATCCAGTAGGTTAAGTAGTAGGTAGAAGATAATAGAGAATAAATTCTCAGCAGATGTTGTTGTTGGTTCAGAGCCTGAGACTGCCAAAGCAGAATAGGCTGTTGGGATATCATAGAATATAAATGACTTTCTCACTCTGGGTTATTTAATTTTACTGAGTTGAAACTTGCAACTATTTATTATAGTGTGGCCAGTGTAGCTGAAAATTCATTAAGATTTAAAAGTTCTTCTTTACATGAAAAGAAGCCAACGTGGTGGATGCCGCAGCGCACAGCAAGATGCCTCATGCAAGGACGGAACCGGGACGTGCGGGAGCCGGCTCGGACCGCGCGGGAGAGCCGCTCCCGAGCATCGCTTCCTAACTACTGTTCAGTGACATCATGACAGCAGCCTTAAATTAGCCACCATGGGAGTTTTTATACCAGAGAAATCGGCAAACACTCCCAAAGAAGGTTATTGATTTGCTTCCTATTTCCCAGCGAGCTGCTTTGCCGCCCACTATGCCGAGAGTATTGGGAGCTTCGATGAGTGAGGTCACACGTCCTCCCAAGGACATCCTGCGGCTGAGACCATCTGCGTGGGGAGAAAGGAAGGCTCCGCCCCCAGCTCCCACTCAGGACAACTCTGGAGCTCCGTGGTCTTCGCCACGACTGCGTGCAGTTCGGCCTGCCCCTGTCTCCATCCTGCTCCCTCCACTCGGTCCTCAGGGTCAATCCGGACAGGACTCGCCAGGAAACCTCCCACCCACAAATCTCTACCTCACAGGCAGCTTCCGGAGAAGCCCAACCCGGAACACAGGTGTGAGAAAGGGAGAAAACTCATCACCCAGACCTACGACAAAAGTAATCATTCCAGAAGGGCAACTCTAACACTGCTTACTTGGTTTTGTGCTGCTTAAAATGATTTATAAAAACAGAAGCAGAACAATGTGGCTGGATTTTGTGGAGGTTTTGGTTGTTACCGCTGCCGCTGCTGTTCTCTTTTTCCAGAAATTTCTTCTCTTAGGGAATATTTTTAATGTGTCATTAAATACAAGAAACACCAGAGACTTTCAGTGAAGAAAAAAGAAGTCAGCAGTTTTTATCTGTTTAATTTTAGTAATTTTTAAACAGTGCCTCAGTGGCTTTATCCTAAATTGAAAAGAAAATTTTAAACAGACATAACATGATCGAAGGAACCAAACGGAAACTGGTTTAATTGACGTTTTTCGGATGAAGACTACTTTTTGTCCCCGATCACTGCTTTCAACCTCGCTTTGTCCAGCATATTTGCAAGTTTCTGGCGTCTGACTAGCCTTTACATCTCTCACTTCTCACCCCTGCCTCAGCTCTGCCCCAGGCAAGGTCAGGCCTGTGGCTGCAGACACTCAGGGAGCAGAGCACAGCAGGGCAGCTCTCACTCTCACTAAGCTCTTTGAGTGGGGGGCAGCAGGGGACTAATTCAGCCCTGCCCCTTTTCAAGGCCTACCTCTTTTGAGGTTGAGTAGATGGGAGGCAAGCTGGAAAGGAAGAGCAAACTTCTGCTGACCAGCTGTCTGTGACACAGCTTCCTCCTCCTTGGTGGTTAATGCTTTCCTGGCCATTTCTACTGCTGATGTCACAAGTCCTCGTGCTGACTCTTTCCGGAGCTGTTTTTCAGAGTTTAGCAGAAGGCTATGGTATTCTTCCCACTTCTCAATTCTCAGCTAAAGCTGGCGCCATACTTCCCAACCTCTTCCGCTCTTGACTCCCCCATAATACACGATGGGTAGGGTAGAAGCTGGCAAATGCCCAGCTATCCTATGAGGAGAGGAAGGGAAATTTGCATGCTGTATGAAACGCAAGCCCATGAGCTTCCCTCCCTCTCTCTCTCTCTACCCCCCTGCCTCGTCCATTATTCATATAATCTGGAATGGGGAGTGGAGGTTGTGCTAACAATCCCTACGGAGTTTTCTGACGCCAGTTCCTGCAGGCTGCTGGAAAGTCTCTTTTTTTAATTTGGGGGTACTTAATGACTCCTGTTGTAAGCTAAAATGTGAACTAAAATGAAATCTTAAGCTCTCCCCCAGCTGACTGAATGGCCCACCTCTTGGCCAAGGAAATGCCCTAAAACACAGCTGCTGGCCATCAGAAGGGAGGTCACTATCCCTGATTATGCCGCCTTCCTTATTGGGATATTCTTTGTAACGAACACATTAACAGGACTAAGGCTAATCAAGACAAACTTGCAGCGCCAATCTGGGTCTGAGTCTGGGTATGTGAACAGTGGCTCTGTCTGTGATTTATATACCTCCCTAACTTAAAGCATTCCAAGCCTTCAAATGAAGCTTCATTTCTTTAACCAATTACGTATCAAAAATTCTTTAAACCCACCTGTAATCTGTAAGCACCCCTTTGAAATGTCCCACTTTTTCAGACCAAACCAATGTATGCCTTCCATGCATTCACTGATTTATCACTTTGCCTGTAATTCTTGTCTACCTGAAATATATAAAACCAAACTATAACCCTGCTATAGTGAGTCCACCTGCTCGAGGCTACTTGGGTGTGGCCAACATCCTCAAATTCATCTCACAATAAACCTCTTCTAAGTTATTTTACAGAGTTTGGCTTCTTTTCCCCTGACACCAAGAATGTTAATCATCTATCCTAAGTCAGCAGAAAAGACTCACTCAATACCTTCAATGGTCACTCACACTAGTTTCAAAACTAGCAAAAAAAAATTTGCCTATTACCAAGTTAGTCCTCTTTGTATATAGCAAGGCAATATAGGCCTCCTAAATTTGGTACTTGAATTGCCAAAGTGGTTGTTGCATTGATTAAATATAAGGGAAAATTGCTGTTTCATCTCTTCTCTTTATATTCATGGATTCAGAAAGGTATGATAGGAAATTTGGTGATAACCATGTAACACCTTATTGGTTTGGTAGAGCCTCCAAGTCCATGGCTTATCATTACAGCATAAGCTCCTTGAAATTTTCTTGTAATTATTCTGTTTCAATTCTACACATTGGATCCTGCTTTATATAAAATTCAGCACAGTTTCAGGTTTTATCTCATAACTAGATGCCATCATTAATTTGTTTTTGTGTTGTTTGAAAATAATCCTCTATCGCTCATAGTTTGCTTCACACAATTTCTCTAAATAACAACAAATTGAATCCTTAAAAGCACGTCTGTGAGAAGCCTATGAACTTAAAAAAAAAAAAAAAGAAAGAAAGAAAGAAAGAAAAAGAATCAAAAACAGTATCAGCCCTGTTTGTTAGCAACCACAACCTTGGTCCTCAAAAACATCAACTTGAGAAGAAAAAAAAAAACACTCTTACCAATACAGTTTGGGCTCCCTTAATTTCATGCACTGTGACTTCAACAATTTCTCCATTTCTCATCTTATTTCTATAAAAGTAGCTTCATTTAAAAGCAGGGAAACCACATTTCATGCTCTTCAGTTTCATTAAAGTTATACAAAAGGAGCCTACCAAAAGGAGCCTCTCCTAATTAAACAGTTGTAGCAGATGAAAATATTGAAATGATGAATCTGAAAGGAAGCTGACACTCTATATTCCCCAGAATTTTTTATCAAGACACGAAAAAAGAAACTGAAAAATTAAGATCTGAATCCCAGGATGAAATGTCACTTATGTCATTATAAAAAGAAGAAATGAGGTGTAACCCACTGACTTCTTCAGGCAGTGCAGGTAATGTGATGCAAAAGACCCAGAGAACAAAGAAATGTCCTCTGGTCCTTCATTGGGGTTGGCTTTTCCTGGTTCCCAGACAAGGGGCTCGGCTGCATTTCTTGTATGTTGGTCTCTGATCAGAGACTCATCCCTGGGACTAACGGCAGTGGCTGGTTGATGCAGATGCCTTGCACTCCCATGAGAGCACTTCCATCATAATTCAGCCAAGTTATTGAGTGTGCTGGTTAATGGGCACTTGAGATAAAGTGTCACCAAGAATAAGAGAGAGTAAAACTTAATATGTTATTCCTCCCCTCCAGGACCTGCAAAATAAGCTTGTTTGATTGACAGATTCTTCTTTCAAAGTGGAAAGAGTAATGACAAGCTTCTCAGAGGCTGAGGAATGAGACTCCATTCTGCATGACTCCTACCTCAAATCTGAAGGCACGAAGAGTGAGCTTTAGAAAGGAAAGACTGTTCATTCTGACCTTGCTATTTATTTATTTAGGTGACTTTCACTTTTAGCAGCTCAGAATCTCAACCATGTACTAAATGGCTAATAAGTACCTTATAAGTCTATAAATTTCAAATGAAGTTTATGTTACTATACCTACTGCCTAATTAATCACTGTCTTTTTCTCTACCTTGTATTAGTTACTGGGTATTCCTAAAATATGCTTTCCAATACCCAACTCTATTAAACCCATGAACTAGTTAGTAAACCAGTAGGTGTAGGTAATTCGGATTTCTGTGTTGTAAAATTCTTTTCACTCTTAAAAACCTTTGAAAGTTGGGCTTATAATGGCATAAGAGATTAATTACATTTTGCCATCCCTATTCTTCAGATCATTTGAACATTGCTCATGATTTACAACGCACAACAGCCTCAGTGTAAGGCGACAGGGGATACTCCCATTAAGACTTATCAGCTCCTGCTTGTCTGTATGTCCATGTCATCTGTATGATCTATATAGATATTAGAGAGAAACAAGTATATGCATCTTTATATTCATGTATATATAATGACAACTTCTGACATGTGCCAATAAAATGTTTATTCTAAGACAATTAGTATATAACAACAGTTTTCTAAGAGTTGAAAGCAAACCTGGGAGGAAGAGGTATTGTCTGAGTCAGCCACAGCCCTGAGTACTGGTGAGCAAGTTCTGAACTGTATGACTTAGACTCACTCTACCACAGAAAACAAAGAAAGCATTAAACGTGGGAATTAATTAAATATGAGAATTAAAGAATTAAATGCTTACTGTAAGTTTGCTATATGTAAAATTTTGTTCTTCATGCTTAGAAACAGCTTTGAAGGTGGTATTATTTTCCACATTTTACAGGTTAAAAAAAAAGAGCTGAGGCTTAAAGAAACCAAGTCATTCAACCCAAAAGAGAGTGATCAGACAGTCTATCATCTAAGCCAGTATACTTTTGAGAGAGGAAGCATTTACTGACAAGGACACTGGGACAGTAGGTATAAAAAGGGGCTGTCATGGGCAAACCAGAATATATGTCATTTGCCCCAAAATGTGTTCTCACTGAGATACAAACCTCAGCAGATTGGCCTTGGAGTCTGAACCTGAAACACTAAGCAATATTTACTTAGCAGTTACTTCCTTTCTCAAGTAACAACACCAACAATAACAGAAAGGAATAAGGCATTTGGAAAGCACGGTGGTGTACCGTGTGCAAGTAAGCAAACGCAGATCAAAGAAGAAGGTTGTACTGACACATGCAAACAACTAATTAACTGGGACTAGTGTCTTGCTGAGACAGTGGGGTTCTAAAATCAGCAAGTAATGTGAAAATTGAGTACAGTCAAACTGTACTTTAAAAGCTTCACAAGGACCAACACCACGAGAAACACCAGGGGAACGGATTCCAACTGCGGAAACAACAGATTTCTCCTTACCGTTTTTTGCTCTTCTTTTCTCTCTCTCTCTTCTGAAGATCTGCAGTTGGATTACAGTAAGTTTAAATGAGCACAGCGTGCAGTGCCATTGCTTAGTTCCAAGTAGAATAAAATTGGTGCTCTGGAAGGATCAAGGAAAAATGACAAAGAAAAACCAATAGGAAAATAGATTAGAAGACACTTACATGGAGTAACTGCATTTAAATGGAGCACATGAAGGGTTCCATAATAATAATAGGCAGAGTGAAGACAGACCAGAATAACAATGCAAGAAAAGATATCAGGCTTTGGAAAATGCCCGTGCCTGGAGCATCAGATCCATAGAATGCAGCTAAAGAGTAAGATTGTAAAGAACCTTGAGGGTCAGCTCAATGAGTTTGGTCTTCATTCTCTGACCAGTGTGAGAAAGATTCACTCATAAGGTTTTTCTTTTGAAAGCAAATTACCCAGCATTAGAGAAACAGCTGTAAAACGAACAAGAAGTGCCGCAGTTGAAAGTTGTTTTAAGAGCCTGGGAATGGATTTGATGTTTGGATGTGGACATCAAACATCATGTATGCCCTGTGGTGCTGGGATTGGTTTGTAGGGGATGGGAAGATTATCACGTTGCATGTTATCCTTTAATATTAAAAAGATCATGTGTATATAAGTAAATACTCTACCTGCTCAGTATCCAACTTAAGAGTATCTTAAGAGTATCTTAAGGCAAAACCAGAGCACCTGGATGTTTAAAATGTTCCAAACCTGAATTTCGTGGGCACAGAAGCCAGGCACAATTGCCATCAGCAATGATGAGCTGCTCCAAATCTTTGTAATCAGATCTATGTCTTATTAGTAATAGTTTTTTCCTGACAATTTTCTGTAAAGAAAGGAACTGGAGGGTGTTTAGGAAAAAATATCTGTAATTGTTTAAGAAGCATCAGGAGAGTGGAAAGGGGAAATATCTGATTTTTAATGTCAAATGAAAAGCTAAAATTGTCAAAAGTAATTTCTAACTTTGCAATGGCCAACATTTGATGAAATTCTTCACTGCATAAGCTCACTGGAATAGCTTCACAAAATGTCTGAATGACATAAGAAACCGCTAAAATAAAATTTGTACCAATAAGAGAGGAGAAAAATTCCATCAGCAAGAAGAGGACATCTTGCTATACTCTGATAGACGTATTTTAATAGTCAACACATCTGACTTCAAACCTAGCATTGACATTTATTTACTACCTAACCTTGGATAAGGTACAGAACCTCTCTAAGTTGCAGATCCTCCCCCTGCAAAACAAGAGTTGTACTTGCTACTATTACCAGGAACCTTTTTTTCAACCCCAATACTCTTAGGAGTCCCAGAGTAGTGGAAACACAGGCAGAAGCCAATCTGACTCAGATTTTAGCAAAGTTTATGGTCCTAATGCTGACCAGCTGCTGGCCAGCTCCCACCTGGCTTACGCAATACATAATCCATTGTAGACCTATGAAGAGACTCGCATAAAAACCAGTGTTCCTACCTCAAGATCATGCATCCCGAACGTTTTTATTGATTGTTGAATCATAGCTGAGTACATTAGTGCAATCAAGGGGTACAATGTGCTGGTTTCATATACAATCTGAAACATTTTCATCAAACTGTTTGACATAGTCATCATGTCACTTTCTTAGTTATTGTATGAAGACATTTGTATTCTGCATTTAGTAGAATGTATTAGCAGGAAAAGAACAAGTGATCCCATCTCAGGGTGGGCAAAGGACTTGAAGAGAAACTTCTCTAAAGAAGATAGGTGCA
>CAUYRH010181220.1:0-11268 GCA_963574655.1 Perodicticus potto | reverse complement strand
TCAGATTGGGAGAAATTATTTGCAGGTAATTCCTCCAACAAAGGTTTAATAACCAGAATCCACAGAAAAAGATGCCTTTCAATTTTCTATGTTTAGTGTAAACTTTCCTTATTCATTTTATCCTTTCTATTTTCATTTACTTCTCTAGTTTATTTTTTCCTTTCTTTGTTTGATTCATTTTATTCTCTCTCACCTTTTGGATTTTCTTGCCCTGAACTTCATCAGATGTAAGTTTCAGGAATCAGGCCTACCGATCAGTTGCACCCATCACCGATGACAAGAATCATGAGGACACGGACGCCTGGAAATCGGGGACAGTAAGGTGAGTAACATTATCCCTCATTGTGTTTCCGCCCTTTTGTGTTCTCTCTTCTTATTGAGAAACAATGTTTCTCATTCAATTTTCAAAGTCAATGGATTAAAATGGAAGTCAAACAAAAGCAAAGCTGTGCAATCATCCAATCATCCCGTCCCCACTAAGCTTTCATGGTGAAGTCTTTGTGCCCCTTGACAGAGTGTATTTAGCGTTCAAATTTTTAAAAAATGTGCCAATACTAATATGATCTCCCTGATTTAAACAAGCATTGTTCCCCCAAACAGCAGTCCCATTAAAATAAATAGTAGCATGATATATGTAAGAAGTTTTTTTTCTGTTTTTATTAGTAGAACAAAAAACAAAGAGCTGCCTAGATAGTAAAAAAAAAAAAAAAAAAAACAAAAAAAAACAGTAGGGCATCTGTTCTTACCAGTTATATCCTCTCTTTAATTACCTGGAAAAACTACAGTGATGGTAATTTTTAAGACATGTAGTTAAAAGTGTTCAAATGGATAAAAAACAGGGAATATCTAGTATTAAGGAAAGAAGTATGACAGCCTAAACCAGAAAGAGAAGTCACAGGGAGACGGTTTAATTTTGCTCATCATGTTTTACCCAAGTATTTACCCCCCCAACCCCGTCCAAAAAAAAAGGTGATTTGGGGCAATTCATAGATATGCTTTTCTGATAATAATAGTTAGATTTGGGACAATTCATAGAGATGCTCTTCTGATAATAATAGTTACATATTTGTTCATTTTAACAGGATTTTACAAATATCAAAATAACACATTGAACTTATGATATGTATTTTTTTGAGACAGAGTCTCACTATGTCACCCTCAGTACAGTTCTGTGGCATCATAGCTCACAGCAAACTCTTGGGCTTGAGTGATTCTCTTGCCTCAGCCTCCCTAGTAGCTGGGACTACAGGCGCCCACCACAACACCTGGCTATTTTGTTGTTGTTGTTTAGCTGGACTGAGCTGGGTTTGAACCCTCCAGCCTCAGTGTATGTGGCGGGCACCATAACTACGGTGCTATAGGCACCAAACCTGAACTTACAATTTTATTATACTGAGGTTGTACAAAACAACTATGAGACAAAGGAATACATTTATATTACATAAAAAAGATTTGTTGTAGGAAAAACTATTAGTGTAGATGACATTAACATATGGAAGAGGGAAACGCATGATTGAGTATTCATGACTGAAATTTAGAAGCCATAGTTCCATCCTAAGCACTAGCTATGTATTGCCATCTTGTTTTAAGCCAAAGCAAACCTTATTATGGGATCATATCTTAAAATACTCTGAAGGGAACACATGCCTCAAAACCTCAACTGTATCGTTTAGCTTTAGCATTTCATTTGTACACAAAAAATGATTTATTCTAAGAGACAATTGTTATTTCCTTTTAAAAAGGGACTAAAAGCATTTTATTAAAAGCAACAGCAACAACACATTCCTTTGATAGAATCAATTTATACTTCTATTCTTGCCATCCCATCAGAAAATCACTCTTGCCTTTGTGAAAATGTGGTTTTTCATAGCACAAAGATCTGATTGGGTTTGTTTTGACAGGTCAGGTTTGATTTTGAACGTCACAGTCTGTCGTTCTGTCCATCAAAATTTTAGAGTTCATTTCTTGCTTGAGCAAAATGAAAATGAATGTGGAAGAAATGCCCAGAAAAGTTCTTCAAATTATTCTTCACTCTTTGGAGAAATAAACACAAGCTTCATTCTGGTCGAGGTGCATATGTTTGGTAAAATTCCGGGATGTAAAGTCACAAAGCAGAGATATTGGAGATTGTAGATGGGGAGAGAAGCTGGAGTGAAAAAAAAGAAAAGAAAAAAAAAAAACAGTTGGCAGCAAATGAAGAGAAAGAGGAAAGGAAAGAGAGAATCCTGTGACCAGTCACTGTTCCAAATAATTCCAGTGGCCACCCCTTCCTCACCCACCTGCGTATAGAAAAATGGGGGGAAATGTAGGTCATGTAATAGCTTGTCCAAGCTTCTCTGACTAAAAATCTGTGATGGAAATTTTATATAATAGTGTTATTCTATAAAATTATTTGCCTTTTCTTTTTATTAAAGAAGCCAAACATTCCCTTAAACCTCTCCTTGGAATTTTGGAGTTTATATTCTTGTCCCAGAAGTATGACTGATTAAAGTGCCAAAAAAAACAAAAACAAAAACAAAAACAAAACAAACAAACAAAAAACAGTACTCAAACTTTGATTTTTTTACATGTCTTACACAGGTAGTTCCATTTTACTGTATTTCCCTCAAGTTCTGAGGAATACTAAAAGATTTTATATTATTAGTCAGCCTGAGATGAGTCTGATTAATTTTTATTCTGTATATGAGTTGATACAAGAAATAGCTCCAAGGCATAAATGTGTTTAAAAGGTATTTATAGCTCCAGGATGACTCACAAAAATTGTTATCAGGTGACTTTTGTTTTCAACTTAAAAGATGGAATGACATTTTATACCTTTTGAGTTCTGTTAAGACCAAAGTCTTTAAAACCAAAAAACAAGCCATGTCCTACTTTCTATCAATGTTCTTTATTTCAATCAATAATGATAGATTTTTCTAACTAAAATTTCCTAACAGATCCATAAAATACACCCTCTCACAATGAGTCATGTTATTACTTTGATTCAGGAAGTTTAATACAGAATTAGTTAAAGACACATGAAATCCATTGAAGTGATGTGCTAATTTAAACAATTGTAGCTGGAAAAAAGGCCATGGTAAATGTGTTTGCCATGGTAAAATGTGTTTGCCACGGAGAAACAGTAGTCTCAAAACATAGATGATCAACATTTGAAAAGCGTGATCATTCTAAAAACTGTAAAGATCACAAGAGAGAATTAATTTCCTTTATAGCCATCCTGTGGATGATCATTGCTCAATGAAAATTACATGTAAGATGCTGAAAGAGGAATTAGGACATATAGGAGTCAATTATTTTGGACCAGAAGGTGATCTTAGATTTGTTTTTTTTCACATTGAGTATTTGACTGTTCTATGACTGTATAGAAAAGGCTATGTGAAATCTAGCTCCTAAGGTGTGAGAATTTCTCTTATCTTCCCCTTTCCTCTCTAATTATTTCATACGCTTAACTTGTCTCTCTGATTTTCTTATTTTTACATCCCCTTCCACCTGGGAACTTTTGGCATCTTGTGTCAGTCCCGTAAATCACTTATTGGTGTTCATCTTGTAAAATCTTAGTTTTGAGTGAAGAGAGAAGGAGAGGAAACAGAGATTCTATTTCTATTGCTGGTTCATGGCAACGAATAAGGAGGTATCGCCCTAAATCCTGAGACAAGGTGACAGAGTGGGATTATCGGACCACAGGCCATGAGATTTCTGTCTTAACACCCAGGTCGAAAGGGTGGGGCTTTCTTGATAGCACTTCATAAATGTCATGCCCAAGTGTTGGTGAAATAACCTCCATAAGGAAGATTTCTGAGGAATACAGAATGAAAAATTCATTTAATTTTCATTCTCTGAGCCCCTCAAATGACTGAACAACAAAAGTGCAAAAGAATCACTACCTAGGCTCTTTAGTGGTTATAAGGATTGTTTATAACCATCAACTGGCTGATTCCAACAATACTTTTCCATTTTTTATCTTAGTTTTACTGTATTTTGCTGTGCTTTCAACCTCTATACCCTCCCATTCAGGTTACACAACCTAAAAAAATACAATGGAGTATGTTATTAGAGAAGAATTAGAATACTGCTAAGTTTATACTCAAATTTACTATCAGGTAGTCATGAATGCACATGTTGGCAGGCATCATAAAACACTGCTTGAATCACTCATGAATGCTTTGGAAGTTATTGAGGTTTTTCACCAGTTAGGTACAGCAGAGCATGAAGGGATCATGGCAGAGAAAGCCCAAGTGTTAAAACAGTAACTCTTCTTCCAGGCTGTTTCATAAGAGCATCTTCCCACTAACTTCCCAAACTTGCTTCTCTCTCTCTCTATTTTTTTTTTTTTTTTTTTTTTTTTTTTTTTGCAGTTTTTGGCTGGGGCCAGGTTTGAACCTGCCACCTCCAGTATATAGGACCAGTGCCCTACTCCTTTGAGCCACAGGTGCTGCCCTAACCAAGCCCTTCTATCTGTCTTTCTACCCACTTTTCCTGTCCACAGCTTTTCCTTCCCAGTTTTGAATTCATCCCTTGGTTTCGGATCTTATGACAAAACTAGATATATCCTCACCAACTCTCATTCTATCAAACTTTTTATCCACCGCAAGGCTTTTTATACATAATTAATGAAAGCATGCATTATCATTTTCTAAATTAATAAAAGACTAGATGTGTGAGTTTTAGGAAATATATTTCTGTTCATTGAGTGGGGCAGGATGTTAACCACTATTTCACAGTGCATTCTAAGTGAGTCATGTTCATTTTAACTTGATTTCATATTACCTAACTGTACGGTGTGTATCGTTTAATAATTACCTACTGTATTTTTAAACAGTATTAATTACCTACTATACTATTTAACACGATTTGTTAATTAATACTCTTAAATAGTTACACTAGGTAACACAATTGGTATTAGAGAACATAATAGGTAATTAATATTAATGTTTACTTTTAATAAACATTAACACTAGCAGAGGGAAGAATGAAAAACAGAATATCATCCAGACAGGATGATATGTGAGAAAGGTAAAAAGTCTTAGGCAAATATATAAAACAGTGATTCCCAAATGCAAATCCCTATAGCACCTCTGTTCTGATTATATACTATTTAAATTGGTAACTTGTTAATAGAAATATTTCTGGGGAGTTCTGATTCACAAAATACAGAAGAGAAGGTATAGTCTGGAAATCTTTATTACTCACAAGTTCCCAGGCTTATTCTAATTATAATCATGTTCAAGGAAACACAGGTATTAACTAAAGGATAATTGCCAGGGACTCATTAGAAAACACACTGGTAGGTTTTATTCATCCAGTGTTTAATACAAGAGTGCTCCTTGGGGAAGCGTGCCATGCAAGAAATAGCAAACAAAAGAAAAGAATAAATATTGATGAATTTTACCTGATATATGCTTTTCCTATTGGCTGATCTCATTTTGTTACGTCAATTCTTTTGTTGCACACAGTTTCAGGAATGAAAGTTGAACTTATTTACATTTTTGCTACTTAAGAATGCTATCCAGCCCATGACAAAAGTCCTGGCAAATTATTCATTCATCAGAAGAAAAAGAGCTACAAAATGATCAAGTAAAATGGATTACTCTTTAAAACACATTTATCATGTTATGTCCCTGCATCCCAGCATGTTATCCTAGTGGAAAATGAAATCAGAGGGCCACTTAGTAAATTGAAGTCGCAGATGCCTGTTTAATGGAGCAGAATAGGCATGGAGTCCTTGAAATACAACTCTCTCTCTCATGAATCATGCGAGGATGAACTCTGCTCATGTACACAATAGAAGCTCTGTAAGTTAACTGCTCAAGGGACTGTAACAAACTATTCAACATGTGGAGGTGGTCACATAAGGAACCAGGCCTGCTCTACTGAGATGTACATGTGGTCCACGTCTGGTCCGTGGAAATTAGGTCAATTTAAGGAGGTGGTCAATGTAGGAAGGTTGCCAACTATAAAGATTCTTCTGTATTTCTGAGACTTTTTGTTTGTTTGTTTGTTTTATTAAATCATAGCTGTGAACATTAGTGCAATCAAGGGGTACCTGTGCTGGATTCATACATAATCTGAAATGTTTTCATCAAACTATGTACCATAGCCTTCATGGTATTTTTAGTTATTATATGAAGACATTTGTATTCTGCATTTAGTAAGTTTCACCTGCACCCTTCTAAGATGCACGGTAGGTGTGTTCCCAACAATTACCCTCCCTCCACCTAACCTCCCCCCTCCTCTGAGACTTTTATTTATTTGTTTGTTTGTTTTGCTTTTTATTTATTGCGGATTAATATGAGGGTACATATGATTAGGTTATATTGCTTGCAATCAGCCATAAGAAAAGATGAAGATTTTGTATCTTTTGTTACAAAATGTATTTCTAAGACTCTATTTCTCAAGTGTTTTCAAGCGGACAATCTTTCTTTATTTTGATGGCTTTTTTTTTTTTTTTTTTTTTTGCAGGTTTTTTTTTGGCTGGGGCTGGGTTTGAACCTGCCATCTCCGTCATAAAGGGCCGGCACCCTAACCCTTTGAGCCACAGGCGCCGCCCTTGACTGATGTATTTTTTCATATACATCATAATGTATTACAAGGAAACATTCTAATCCTTAAAAAACTCTTCCTGATTTATTTTTTATTTCTCTGGAAGTACACATCTGTTAATTTATCAATATTCCAAAGTTGTATTTCCTTATGCGCTTGTGAAGAGATCACTTAGGGATATATCTCGGAATGACTATATTTTTAGCTTGATATTCTCCCAACTCTACCAGGCAGGACCAACTACATAATTTACAAGGTTCAGTGAAAAATGAAAATGTAGGATTCCTTTTCAAAAAGAAGAGAAAAGTACCATTGGTGATATTAAACATAAATATTTTTCTTTTTCTTTTTTTTTTGTGGTTTGTGGCTGGGATTGGGTTTGAACCTACCACCTCCGGCATATGGGGTGGGCACCCTACTCCTTTGAGCCACAGGCGCTGCCCCATAAATATTTTCCTTTCAAATATATAACTTACAAAACAATAGGAATGATGATGATGCCCGAGTATCTCATAGCTATGTCAACTTGCGAAATCCATAAAACCAATGTTCTGAACTCATGATTTTTCATCAGACACTAAATGATAATACTTTATTACTGTGATATCTTGATTATAATAGTTTTGGCTCTCTTTTTTGCAAGCTTGTTTATTAGTTTATCAAAATTTATGCTTTTAGCAGATTTGTTTTTAACTGAAATAATTGAAAGAATCATTTGCCCTTGACCAATGCAAGTTTCCATATATATTTTGAAAATTTTTAATTTTAAGAAGGATCTTTCTGCTAATATAACTATTGCTGGAGCTGTGAACGTTTTTATAGTCTATGATAACTTTAGGATAAGTTTCAAGTATGTTAGTTCAAAGTGTAAATATCAGGGCATTTAGAGTGATGATTCTTTAATAATTTTAACCATTTTTCTATAAAGCTGTAACTCTTCCTAGGATTAATTTTCAGGAAATTTTGAATTTAATTCAAAATGTGCATTTATAGAATAGTTTTATAATATGTTCTCTGGTGTTTTCACTTGTGGGGGTCTTAAAGGAAACCCACAATAGCTTCCTGCTTTGCATAGAATTCAAAATTCCTCTTTATGCCTTCTATCACTTTATCTTCATTGTGAGAAAAGCATTCATTTTTAAATCATCTTTCTTGTTAGTAATTTGTCCATCACAAGGTTCAAACAAAAATACTGGGGTTTATGTGTTCAGTTGGATGGAACAATTTTTAAATTTAATTTCTGTTATGAGCTGAATTGTATCCCCTTCAAAGTTTGTATATTGAAGTCTTAAACTCTAGTTCCTGATGTCTCACATCAAAAAAACGCAAATAGAAGGAACCCTAGAGACCAACTCATCCCACCGGGTCGTTACAGTTCAATGAGGATATGAAGAAACCTACAAGAAAACTGTCCCTCTCAACTCCATCCATGCTGTAAACTTGTGAGGTCACCATCTTTTTCAAAGGCTGAATAGTATATGTATACCAGTTTATTAATCTATGCCAGAGTTGAGGGGCATTTTTATATTAACCTAGATGGAGTTGAAACACATTCATTTCAGTAAAGTAACACAAGAAGGGAAAAGTAAAAGCCAATGGATTCAGTGAAGCAAATAGACAATCTAACGGATGCCCATTTAAATTTAAGTTGGGGGGAGCGGGAATGAGAGAGATGGGACAGGGAGGGGGCAGGGGTGCTCCCACTGAATCAGCACTGATAAGGGAGTATCGCACATTTTGGGGGTGCAGGACCCCACTACAAGAGGTACTCTATCTAACAAATTCAAATATTGTGCCTTGGGGGGGCAGCACCTATGGCTCAAAGGAGTAGGGCACTGGCTCCATATGCCAGAGGTGACAGGTTCAAACCCAGCCCCGGCCAAAAACAGCAGAAAAAAAAAAAAAAAGTCAAATACTGTGACTTGGTCATCTGTACCCTCACATTAACCTGAAATAAAATATATATGTATTTTTTTCAATAAAAACCAAATAACAGATTTTTTAAAAAAGAGAGAGAAAGAAAGAAAACCATCTTTCTCAAAGTCATGCAGCTACCTACGAAAACAACTTTAAAGGTAAGTGAATTATTTCTTTATTAACGATTATGTTATTATTTTATTTATTTATGTTATTATCTATTTATTTATTATTATTTATTTATTTATTATTTATTTAAAGGTAAATGAATAAAATAGGGTGGAATTGTAACTCATGTCTTTCTACTACCAATGTGCAATGAAATGCTCTTTCTCTGTTCAGAGCAACAGCAATGATGACGGTAGTAGAAAGGTTTGAATCCACACTCCTAGAGCGATGGAAGCCCAATAGCCCTGGGTTCTTAAACTGGGCAGCACACACAGTCTTAGGACATTTTTAAAATATAGCAGACTCTAAATGTGTAGAAAGTAGCCACCGTGTTTATAAGGTTCATATTCCTTTTATTTTAAGGGAGAGAGGCAAAACAAAACTAAAACTGAAAATAAATAGAAAGCCTGAAATGTATCTGAAAAAAAAGGTCTGGTCTTATTTTAATTTTTTAGACAGAACTAAACCTGATATTCTAGTTTTCAGTAAGGTTGTTTTTCTTGTTTTTTAAAAAAATTTATCACTGTTTTGATTGTTGTTGTTTTTGTTTTTTGCAGCTTGGGGTAAGGAGG
Organism: Perodicticus potto; assembly: GCA_963574655.1. Classification (NCBI taxonomy): domain Eukaryota; kingdom Metazoa; phylum Chordata; class Mammalia; order Primates; family Lorisidae; genus Perodicticus; species Perodicticus potto. The sequence continues at coordinate 2,071 of CAUYRH010181220.1, read as the reverse complement.
GGGAGATTTACCCGTCGTATTGGAAAGAATGTGTTGTTCTTTCTTAAACACATGGAAATTCTTATTTTCCCTAACTTGCTTTTTCTTTCCATGGAAGACTCTTTGGAAACATAGCATCTCATTTGGAATAGCAGCAAGTGGTGAAAATCCATTTTTAGCCTTTAGCCCATCATTTCTGCATGGCCAATATTCAGCCCTGGGAAGATGGCATTAACCATATCCTCAAAAAGCAATCCACGTTTCTTAAAATAGTTTTGGGTCACCAGTCTCACAGTTCGATTTACCCTTACAAGCAGGAAAGGGTTAATTATTTGACCACTTTCTTTAAAAGTCTTTCTAATTCAATTTCCAGTTGTACAGAATTGGCCCTTAACAAACAAAATACTGAAACAGCCACTGATCCTCCGGAACCTATTTTCTCTTTTTACTCGTATTTCAATTATAAATTCAGCAATAAACCTATTGCTCATCTCACTAGAAACAAATGGAAAATGATCAAATGACGTACAGTTTTGAGTTTTTTGGTACATAAATTAGATTAAGTGCGTCAATTGATTGGAATATTCTGACCTTTTCCCCTTTCAAAAGTATATTAGGAAAAAGCAGGTTTGGACGAAATTCTAAGTTTAAAATATTCTGCATTAACAATTTAGACAACGACTTTGGTAAAGAGAATGGAAACTTGGCATAGAACACCAAAATATATACTGCAAACCATGACAAAATACCCCAAGTCTATTTTACACATTGCCTACATATGGACATGCAGTATTTTAGAAAGACAGTTTTATGAAATTCCCAACACTAGAGGAAATGTGTGTTTTTATAAATGACAAGTAATAAGTCATTCTTTACATATATTTTGAAAAAGGTTAGAAACTGAGTATTGGTGCTTTTTAGTCTAATTTGTATGGAACTGCACTAATTATTCAGTTCATCTTAATACTTAAAAAAAAAAATCACCCCAAAATGAATAAACCACTAAATTTAAAAAATCAGTTGGGAAATTTGAAGTGTGGCAAAAAGTGATCTTGCTCTCTACATATTAAAATCTCTTCACTTTCATTGTTTTGACTTTTTCAATGTATGTTTTTGTGCATATGTGTGTGCCTGTGAGCACATCTACTTTAATTAATATGACCAGTTTTCAACAGAAGTAGGAACTTGTGTTTGGTTGGCAGGAATTTATGTCAACCAACAGGTTAGTCACAATATCTTCTTAAATCAATTAGTTACATGAGTGTGTGTTTATTGTTTGAATATCAAAAGATCTGTTGGTAGGTTAAATCCTTAGTAATTACTACATTGCTTTAATGCTAGCCCAGTTGTTATGAATAAGATACTTTCTGAATGAGATAGTGTTTTCATTGGTTTAATGGTCTGTTGAGAATTTTAGATGATAAAGAATATGATGAATAATCTGTCTTTATAGACCCGGGGTAGTCATTTACTAGAGAAACATTGTGTAAATACTTATATGTGGCTATGTATGTGTGTATACATACGGGTATGTATCTGTGAAGGTTATGGAACTATTCGTCAAGTATATAACATACTATCATATATACACATTCAATGATAAATAATTTTTATTTAACATTTAAATTTGAAGAATAAAAACGGTTTTCAGAATTCTCAGTCATTTGTCTGCATTTGTGCTCATTAACACCCTTCACACACAGTCACATATATGTGATTCTTCATCTAAAAGTCAGTAGTCTACTACGCACACTCAGTGAAGTATGAAGCACAAGACAAAAATGAAGAGATAAGAATGACAACTCAATGGAAATAGCTCCCTCTTGCTATGCTTTGAAAGGTGTCAGGCTGGGCGGCGCCCGTGGCTCAGTGGGTAGGGAGGGCACCAGCCCTATATACCAAGGGTGGTGAGTTCAAACCCAGCCCCGGCCAAACTGCAACAAAAAAAATAGCCGGGCGTTGGTGGTGGGTGCCTGTAGTTGCAGCTACTTGGGAGGCTGAGGCAGGAGAATCGCCTGAGCCCAGGAGTTGGAGGTTGCTGTGAGCTGTGTGACTCCACGGCACTCTACTGAGGGCGATAAAGTGAGACTCT
>CAUYRH010181215.1:0-26360 GCA_963574655.1 Perodicticus potto | reverse complement strand
CTTATCCCTCAGTGCACATGTATTACTTTCCTGCTCTGTCAGGTTTCATTCTAGTAACTAAATGTAATTCTAACTCCTTTTTTTAAATGTTTGACCCCTGACAGCTTTTATTTTTTTATTTTTTATTTTTTTTTGAGACAGAGCCTCAAGCTGTCACCCTGGATAGAGTGCAGTGACATCACAGCTCACAGCAACCCCCAATTCCTGGGCTCAAGAGAGTCTCCTGCCTCCACCTCCCAAGTAGCTGGGACTACAGGCGCCCGCCACAACGCCTGGCCATTTTTTGATTCCAGCCGTCATTGTTGTTTGGTGGGCCCAGGCTGGATTTGAACCCGCCAGCTCAGGTGTACGTGGCTGGTGCCTTAGCCCGTTGAGCCACAGGCGCTGAGCCCCCTGACAGTTTTTAAATCTCACCTCTCCTTCTTCTCCTCCTGTGCCACATCTTGAAAAGCCCCGGACCTCCTCCTTAGGTGTTGACAGGCAATTCAAACCATGTGCAGGACCCCTCACTTCAACCCCACCTCTAACGACATAAAAACCCTATCCCAGACTTTTTTCACTGTTCTCTCGAGACATTTTTGGAACAACTTGGGAGGCATCACCTGATCTGCCTAGAAAAATCTTTGCAAGCCCTCATGGTATGAGCGTAATATCATCAGTCTTGATATTTGAACCAAACGTGGGGGTAGAGATCCATCCTGTTTCTTTGGAGTGTTCACGAAAATAAAGAAAATAAACCTTGATGGCCATAGATGTTTCATGCTTCCATTCATCATTCACATATTAATTTATTTACTTGACCAACATTTTAAGTTTCTAAAGAAAACACTATACCAGGAAATGGGTCCTAAAGATGCAAAATACTTAGTTTCAGCCACTAGGGAGCCAAACATACATTCACACGGAGCCTAAACCTGAAGATGTTTGTTAACAACTAGGTTCACAATGACATTCCGACGCTCACGCAATTTCAGAGCCTGTGTATTAGCGTGACTTGGACTCCCTCGTGTTTTAGTACTGCTGTTCGTCAGTAAACTGTAAAATTGGAAAGGAAATAGAAAAGTTCAAAAAAAGAACAAAAGACTCAAAATGTTTAAAAACTTGAAGAAGACAGCCCTAAGTGCTACTCATCTCTCCACATTCACGGCCATCACCACTGCCGGGCGCCTGTCATCCAGCTGCTTCCTACCTGGCTTCTTACTTTCATTATTTTCTCCTTGTGTGCTCCACATATAGCATAACCATCTTTTACAATGTAAATCAGATGACTAGACTCTCCACTTAAATCTTTTAGTGGCTTTCTTACTGCTCTTTGAACACTGTAATCTGTTCCTGCCTACCCGTCCAACCACGTCTCCTGCATTTAACCCCTCTCTCACGCATTCTGATCGTACTGGCTGTTTTAACAATCTTTGAATTCTCTGAAGTCTGAACCGTCAAATATCCTGTTCCAAAATGCTCTCATCTCAGCTCTGCCTGCCTAACTTAGTTTGATATAGCAGGTTAAAAGCCCCTCTCTCACATAAGCCCTTTGTTTAGCCCACTCAATTTAATTCCCACTTCTGTAATTCTACTCGCATACTGCTCTTGGTTTCTCTCAATTTATTATGACAACTTATAATTACAGTTGACCCTTGGTATCTGAAGGGCGTTCGTTCCAGGACCTCCTGAGGATACCCAAATCGAAAGTTGCTCAAGTCCCCGATATAAAATAAAATGGGGTGCTATTTGCATAGAAGCTATACACATCCTCCCACATATTTTAAGTCCTCTAGATTACCTATAATACCTAATGTAAGGTAAATCCTATGTAAATAGTTGCTATACTACATTGCATAGGGAATGAAAAAGAAAAGTCTGTATATCTTCAGTACAGATATAATTTTTTTCCAAATATTTTTGATCTATAGTTGGTATAATACATGTGTATAAAACTCATAGATATGGAGGCTGGTTGTATATGTTAAACTTCATATTTGTTCACAGCACCCAACAGAAAAAGTTAATAAGGACAAGGAGCATATCCTTTTGAAAGTCATTCTTGGGAATAAGTATCTCTGAGTATCTTTTTACACATTTTAGTAGCAGAAATGCTGATTGCCTTTTTTCCTCTGACTATCTCAAGCATGTTTTATAGTCTTGAAAGATAGAGATAATATCTCCAAGGCAATAATTCTTACTGTCCAGTATTATATACATAATGCAAATTCCAGACATGCTTACTGTCAATTATAAAAGATTTGAGTTTCCTAAACTCAGGGTTCCTCCCCTAAACCATACCCAACTGTGTATACAAGTACCATCTGACACTCCTTGGAGCCCCCAGGAGCCAATTTGGGCCTGGAGAACTGATACAAATGTGCATACCTAAGCTAATGTTATTGCTGTGAATAATAAACTTCCTTTTGTCTTAGACCCAAGAGTATCATGCCTTCTGCCAGTGTTTACAAATCTGTAGCAGGCTAACTTGTGAGTTTGTAGGTAGATTAAAATCTCAGACTGCATTTCTTAAAAGGCACCACAATAAACCTAGAATAAAGACAGCTCTTGGCCCACATTAGGTGTATCACAAAGATATGTGGATTCAGTGAGTGAAGAATTGTGTTCCTTTAAGAATATATTAATTTTGGCTCCTCACTTAAAAAAAAAAACTGCAGATATGCAAAAACACACACACAATTTTCCTTCTAGTAGCAGGAGTATTACAAACATTCTTGTGCTTTTCTATAGAGAAATAGACTCATGGACTCCCAATTTAAGAATGGTCTACTGGGAGGCCGAGGCAGGTGCATTGGAGTTTGAGACCAGCCTGAGCAAGATAGAGACCCTGTCTCTAAAAAAAAAAAAAAAAGGAGAATGGCCTAGTGGAATTCTAGTTTTTTGTATGCATGATGGGACTAAGGCCTAGGGAAGACCAGTATGTCTTAGGCCATCTGGGCTCCTACAACAAAAAAGCTTAGACCGAGCAATTTCTAAACAAAAGGGATTTATTGCTTATAGTTTTGGAGGCTAGGAAGTCCAAGATCAAGAGCCAGCAGATTTGGTGTCTGAAAAGGGCTTTTTCTGATTCAAAGATAGTCCCCTCTTGCAATGTCCTCACATGGTAGAGGGGTGAACAGACTCACTCAAGCATTTTTAGAAGGCACTAATTGATCCCATTTACGAGGGTAGAGTACTCATTCCTTAATCACCTCTCAAAGTTTCAATATCTTAATACCATCACCTCAAGGTATAGGTTTCAATATATAAATTTTGAAGTGTCAGAGACATTTAGGTCACAGCATCATAGCTACTGAATTTCATAATTTTCTTCTGCTGGCCACCTCCACCTCCATACTAGCCCCTTGAAATAATGCTTAGAATCAAAGATAAAAGCACTTCTTTTCATAGTCATCACAAAATTCTGGAATGTGCTACTTCTCAGAATATATGCAAAGTAAAGCTGGGCTCAGGAATAGTTAGATAATCCATGGCCAGAACTGTAAAGGTGATTGACCCAAGATGAGTTGTAAATAAATAGACATTCTCTTTCTACTTAATGAAAATGGTTTCAGAAAATACAAGAGAATTACTATGTTCTCCAAAAGCTAGACCTGATGCTATTGGCAAAGCCCTTACCTGCTACTGGTCTGGTTTAAACCATGACTCTTGTCCAACACCGGGATAGCTGACTGCCAAGGACCTGAATGATTGGTGATTCTCTGACCCTGGGAAGTTACCTTTAGAGTCGAGACCTCATCATCTAAAAAGGGGGATAATTTTATTTAAATCACAAGGTAGTTTTAAAAATAAAATAAGATTTTGTGGAAAGAACCACAGTGAAGAAGGTCCAAAGACAATGATAACACGAGTTGTTTTTTTTAATCAGCAACCACTGCTTCTCTCTGTGGTACCTTACTTGGTCTTTTGTCTTTATTTTTAAATTACAAATTTGCATAATTGGCATCCCTCAAATAAATTATGATTCATGTAGTTTCCCCTTGTTTCTAGAAAGCTTTATTTTGTGGGAAAATAGTCCCATTACTTGACTTCATGGATTGTCAACTTTGATATATTACAGGCCTTGGAACTTAGATACAAAGAGCTCAATCTTTGTATATACAATCATTCAAAGCAGAGGTCATTTAAATTTCTTTGCACTAGGAATTACAAAGCTCAAGCATATAACATAAAATAGAACACCATTATGAGGGCACTGTAGACAGATCCCAATTTCAGTGATTATTTGCTTATTGACTTAAGGAAAGTAATTTTATTATCTCTAAATTTTGTTTCCTTCTTTGAAAAATGGAATATAACAATAATAGTTAACTACAGGGCTGTTATGATAATTAAATAATGTTTTGTGGGAAATTCTTACAATTCTTGAAAATATTGCCATATTTACCATATACATACATACCTGAAAATATGTACTGGGTTAATTTTTCAGAATGAGAAGTTGACCCAGAAAGACCATGTAGTTTTTCCAAGATAATGCAGTTAGTAAGATGTGGAATTAAGGTAAAAACTCAAGTTTGTCCAGTTGCAAGGCCCATTCTAATTCCATTCCATTGTGCTCTCAGAGGCTGTCCAAATACAGAAGAGTTAATAAGTGATTGGGACTGGGCCGTGCCTGTGGCTCAGTCAGTAGGGCGCTGGCCCCATATACCAAGGGTAGTGAGTTCAAACTCAGCCCCAGCCAAACTGCAAGAACAAAAACAACAACAACAACAACAAATATCCGGGCGTTGTGGCGGGCGCCTGCAGTCCCAGCTACTTGAGAGGCTGAGGCAAGAGAATCGGCTAAGCCCAAGAGCTGGAGGTTGCTGTGAGCTGTGACATCACAGAACTCTACCGAGGGCGACAAAGTTCAGGCTCTGTCTCTAAAAGAACAAAAAAACAAACAAGTGATTGGGACCAATCAAGAAATGTTCTACTGGTCCTGACTTTAAATGAATTATATTCTATCTTGAAACTCTGTAGACTTGTGAAACTTTCCCAAGTATCCTAAAAAGAAAAAATTCTTGGGGGAATCAGCAAAGCCTCTAACTCAAAAAACTGGCCTTAAAGCACTTATGAATTAAGCAGAATATGTGCTCACTGAACCAAAGACTGGCTTAAAAGTGAACAGAAGAACAACTTAGCAAGCATCTCGTAGTAAAAGGCAAAGTCCTTGTCTTTCATTACAGTCTTCAGTCTTTAACAGATCTGAGTGGGAAAGGCAAAATCAGCTCTGATATACACCTCCAATGCCACTGTGTAAGGCTTTTTATTTTTTGGTCAGGATTTGTAAATATACTGCAAAATCCTTAGCTCTAAATGCACTTGGATAAATAGTGATTATAGTGTGGTAATGACAAGTTTTCTTTAAGGGCGTGGATGGCTGAAGGAACTACCAGCATAAGTTCCAGTTTCAAATGGCAGGTATATCCAGGCTTGATGGTAAAAGTGTTTGGTACTTTGCGGTTCTTCTGAGAATTCAAATCCCCAGACTGTGTGATACTCCAGAGGATTTCATACTAATTTACGTTCCCCTTAGATCAATTGAGATATGTTTCCCTGCATCCCCCTTGGTGAATAATTCATGAGGAAGAGAAAATGCTAGTTCTAACAAGAATATATATAGATGTCTTTCAAAAGTAGGTTTATGAGCTTAGAAGAGCCCGGAAACTGAAGAAATTTTTGTGATACCTCACTGGGGCCATGTGATGTTGAGCCAAAAAGGCAGTGCTACCCAGGGCATGTGGCCTGAAAGAGCATAAGCTGAAACATATGAACCGTAGAAGATTCTGCAAGACTCTGGTGTAATTTCTTTAATGAGAATTAAATTTTTAAAATTTCAGTAATTTGGTACTTTGTAATTTTTGAGTTACATTTCAAGGAAAATGTGTTTTATGTCCATTTCTTGCAGAGTTTTACCAAATTAAAATATTTATAGATTCTACGTAAACTTAATTAATAATCCACAAAAATGTGTTGATTTTTAAGAGGATTGCTTTAGGGATAATGAATTATAAATGGCTCATTTTTGTACAGGCAACTCAATACATCAATTTGGCAGCAGTCTCAAGAATCTTGGCTTAATAATTAATGCAATGCTGCTTGTCTGATAATGAAAAACATACAGTGTGCCCACACAGAGCTCATTGAGTCAGGTCTATTATTTCTGCCCTTTTGAATAGTTTCTGTATACAACTCTTCCTGGCTGGTGTTCTCCGTGCCATGACAAGAAGTTCCAATGTTCTGTAATGTACTGTTTCCAGCTATTAGATTTCTAAAGAACAACATTACCGGAGAGCTACTTAGTACACAAAACTGATAAAGAACTGATTATTAGCAACATACTGTAACTAGTGTTTCAACACTACCCACAACTGTCAACTCAGGGGACTATCACATTTTTTTCACTTGACCTCTATACCCTCTGTGCAAATTGGCCTGCGTCGTGCTTTTCACACCTGCTTTGCTTCCAAAGTTAATGTGCAGGCAAGGGAAGATTTCTCAAGAGCAAGAAGAATATTTTGCAGGTTGCTTGCAGATGTTTGTCAAAATAGTGCCAAGTGAAGCCAATTGCAGAGAAAAATACTCTGCTATTTCAACTCAGAAGTCACAAGGCAAAGTGCAATGTTTTAAAAGAAATTGAATGCAGGACATGACCTGAGGGATCTGAGGGGTCTGAAATGAAATGTAGAATTCATTTGTCGTACGTTTGAATTTTTTTCTTTCAATTTGATGACAATGCAAAAAATATATATATAGAATGTTAAAACAGGCATGTAGAATCTACTATAAAATATATATGGGATGTTAAAACAGTCATGTATAAAACAGAGATGTATAATCTCTCTTACTACATAAAAGCTCAGAGCAGCTCAAAAATGAGAAGGATTTAATAGAACTTCAATCTGCACAGTTCCTGGAATACTGAAAGCAGGCATTATTAGATTGAAGGGAAAAAAATGCCCCAATATACAGGAAAAAATATTGCCATACAAGTGATGAAAGCAGGAAATCCCTGGGGAACTCAAAGTGAATTTTTCTGCCATGGAAACATGTAAGGCTTTCAAATGCTAGGCACCTGTTTTTGACACATGCCCCACCCCCAGCTTCAAGTGACCGGGCAGAACGTTCTACGTTTGTCTATGTACTGGAGTAATAAATGTGGTAGCTGAGAGATAAATGACTGAGCAGGGATCCAGGTAGTTGATGATAGCTGGGAAGAACATGAACAAACAGTCAGAAGATGAGCCATGTAATCAACCACCAGCAGCATTTCATGCTAATTATTCTCTCTCTTGAAATAGTGCATAGTACAAGTTGGGCAAGAGCTTCTGCTCCGTTACAAAGCAGGCTGCATAAAGACAGCAACAGACAGCCCAGCACAACCTCAGCTAAAAGCATGAGCACATCAGCAAAATGAGGAGCACTAACACATTGAATAAAAGAGACTTCAAACTCAGCTAACATAAGAACTGATACTTGAGGATAGAGAGTTAATTAAGCAGCAAGTACAGAATGTATAACTCATATAATTTTTAGAAAGAGCAGAAAGAATGTGCCCTTCAAGAGCTGCTACATATAAAGATGAACAATTAAAGATCAGGACTTTCACATTTTCATGATGAAATAGCAAAGTTGACATAGCTGAATAGCAAATTATTGAAGCAAAATAAAGGAAATGTGTTTTTAAAAAGATGCATAGAAGACATAGATGGAAAGTGGAGAATTCATCTATTAGATGTTGCAAACAAAGAAAGTAGAGCAAATAAAACGGAATCATTATTTAGAGAAGATGGTGAACAATTTCCCTATGGTGAAGAAAGATAAAACTACTGGCTCCTCAGTCTACCAAGGAACTTTTTCTTTTTGCTTTTAGACATGGGCACTCCGCCAAAGGTTATTATTATCAAGTCAGATGCACCCAATGCCCTATTACTAGAGAAACATGTGGATTGGATTATTATTCATCCGATGGTTTTCTTAGAGCAATAATTATGAATACTGTACTTCTGAGTATTTGAGAATAAGTGGCATCTCTTGGGGTGTGCAGTAATGGATATCATTCAAATTGACTTCTGAAAAAATAAAATTGTTCGATATACCAAAACTAAGAAATAGTAAATTATTGCCAAATATTTATTCTCTTAAAAAGGCCCCAGGCCCAGACAGGTTTTTTTGAATAAGGTAGCAAAATTTTAAAAAATTATTTTTGTATTCTAAAATGTTACCTTTCAGTTCTAACCTAATCGAGACATTAGGTTAGTTAATCCAAAACTGGATTAAACAATACAAGACCTGTAGAGAAAAATCTCATTTCTGCACCTGGATAAAACTAGATAAAAGTGTAGAGTTGTTGAGTTTGTTTGATTCCAGTAATGGAACTAAATAATGGAGCATGATTGCTTAAACTGATGGGAGGGGCAGGGTGAAGAGTTCTGAGGGAGAAATTGGTTTTAGGAAAGACAATAGGTCAGGTGATTAGAAGGAAATTGGGAAAAAATAGATAGAAACTTTTGAGGAGAGGAGATCTAAAATTGAAAAAAAAGTAGAAGTAGAAATGGTATGCAAAAAATAAGGAGGGGCCATCTAAAATGGGCAAAAAAAACAAGTGAAAGTAGGAATGATTTGCCAAAAATGACAAAGGCCATGGAATTAAAGGCTAAAAGACAACAGAAAAGGTGAACATTTTATTTAAAAAAAAAAATTGATGACAGCATTGACCAATAGTGAAACCTCCAAGCATTCCTGAGGACCTCGCTAAAATCCTTTAATTTATTCATTCTCATGAATCCCCTACTCGGCAAGTTGCGGGACATAAAAAGAGTTTATAAGGTAAGTTCCTCACCCAAGAAAATATAGAATTTAACGGTGCCTGATAAGTCAACAATTAGCACATAATTAATTACTCTCTAAGAAAAGAGTCTGTGGAGGCCTAGAGAAGCTGGGTCTCCCCCAGCCTGAGAGTGTTAGAAATGACTTTGACATTCATTTTTTGTGACGTTTGTATTCTGAGGTTACATATTTGGGCTGGATAGTAGAGAACCAAGGCAAGTTTTAAAAACTTGTCAAATAACACAAGGATTCCTCCTAATAAAAACAAGCAAGGAAGCAATCAAAAATTCCTGATACAGATGATTTTCTGCGGCAGAATCTTCTGTAGTTAAGAGCATTTTAGCTACTCCCTGCCTACCTATCTCAAGCCAACATGAAGCAGCTGTTCTCCACAGCACAGCTCGTATTTACGGATTGGTGCAGGAGAATATTACACATAGTCACTTCTCACAGTAATCACTTCAACAACTAGAGAGCTAATAAAAGGACAATACACAATGATGATCCCTCCAAATATTAATTTGTATTTTGCTTCAGGTGTGTTTTTAGACTTACTCTTGCATAAGAATCTATCAGTTTAAGTCTAATAAACTCAAAAGCCTACAGTTTCAGAGAAGAGAGTAACTATTATTTTATTCTCCCAGATGCTGAATTATATCAGGGCAGAGACCTTCACACATACACACCAACTCAGACTAAACCCCAAAGCAATCTTTTAAAACAATATTTTTTTAGAGCATGGACTGTGGTTAAAGATTTCGATTTCAAAGCACTTTTTAGCTACAAATAAAGAGTATTTAAGAAAAAAGGAGAGAGAGGTAGATTGTCACAGAAAAATAATTAAGCCAAGTAAATGTTCATCGTTAAAGACAAAGTTGCCAACAAAGTACACACCCTTAATACCAATGATGCTTTCCCTTGTCAACAAATGTTAAAAGAACTTTTGCTACGGGGTAGCTACAATGCAGTTAATGTTATATGAGAACCATCTGTCTGTAAGAGTATAAAGCATCTAATGCCAAGTCATATATTTCTATGTCAGATTCGCTTAGAGAGAGATCAATACATTTTATCACAAAGGCTATTGTAAGCCTGAGCCAAGAAATATGTCAGTGTTGCCCAGGTTGGCAGACGAACATGAGCATTTCTTTTTGACAGCAATTAGCAGAATAGAATTAGTCAGCATGAGTGAACTCCACAGATAAAAGCTGAAGAGGCTATTCTCTTTTAGCACATTTTGTGGCAATTACCTTTCTTATTCAGTTCAGCTTTCCTTTGAGTTTGAAGAAAGCAAAATTTCAAGTTCAATGCCAATCCAAGAGTAAAGGTGTGAACTTTCTGACAGAACTTTAAAACTCCCACATATATAAATCTGTATCTCCAATGAACAATTTATAGTTGTGAGTCCATTAGCTAGTTATAAAGCACTGGGGTCAGACGTTGGTAAGTAGGATGCCCTGGAAATATTATAAGAGTGGAAACACCCTTGTAAGCGGGCAAAGAAAAGATAGTCAGGCCCTACCATGGCAGGATTTGTTGATTTCTTAGATGATTAACTCTAAATAAAAGAAGCAAAAACTAGTTCGTAGGAATTTTTTTATTGTTTTCAAAAGAAAAACATTGAAATAAAATAATAAATTCAATTTCGTGACAATATACTGAGACAGTACCACTTCTGTGAAAGCCAAAATCACCATGAAGCAAAAAAGAAAAAAACCAAAAAAAAATACAGGGAGTTTTATCAATGAGCTTAGGTTAAGTTATTCTTCAGTAGCAAGTGGAACCAACCACAAAGACCGATTTCCCATTCATGCTAGATGTCGGCCTAGGCTTTGTTCTGTATCTTCCTCCCTCATAAACCACATGGATTTTTATTATAGTCATATTTCCTAGAGGCAATCTTCACAGGTTCAAATTCCAGCTGTAATGCTTACCATCTATATATTCTTGATTGGGATAAACTATAATGTCAAAATGACCATTTGCCCATTTTAACAAACATGCATTACTCGTACAGGCAGTGGGGTATGAAGATTAAAAACTGGGTGTGGAGTTGTGGGGGATACTTGTGTTACAGGAGCTCATAGTTTAGGAACAAATAAAAAATTACATGGAGAACATAATGCAAGGCAGATAGTGATCATTGTGGTCATGATGACACAAGTTATGGGAATGTGGGAAGAACGTGGAAAGAAGCTGAAATCGGACCTAGACCTGAAGGGAATAGTGACTTTCTAATAATTGGGGGGGGGGGAGGAAGGGAATGTATTGCTTATAAGATCCACATGAACCATGGCTAATGAAGAACACTGAAGGGTTTAAGCAGAAAAATGAGATAAAGAGATTTGTATGTTAATATATAGCTCTTGTAATAAGTTGTAGTTCTACCGGAGTGGCATAACAACCAAACTAGAAAGAATAGTTTGGGAACATTTCAGGGCCCCAAGAAAAATGTATAGCAAGAAGGAACCAAAGTAGAGATACCTACAAAGAATAAAATTAAGAAGACTCAGTAATTGAAGGCACGTGGTTTTTGAAGAATGGAGAGGAGTAGAACAGGGTTCCCTTATAGCTGCACACTGAAATTGACCAAGACGGCACTAATGTTCCCTGGAGGTGGACTAAATTTTAGACAGGTCTCTTCCTGAAGATAGTCTCCTGACCTCCCTTTTCTTAGAATGTTTACTTTAGAAAATTTACAATTTCTTTTCTCTCTGAGATGGAAATGTTCTATAACCCAGTAATGTCTTTCTCAAGGACCTGAGAACCATCCCTTTGAAATGTAATTATCAAGAAAGGTAATGCCTTGACTATAGTACATGTATACCATGGAATACTATTCAACCGTAAAGAAAGATGGAGACTTTACATCTTTTGTATTTGCCTGGATGGTTTAGAGAACATTCTCTTAAGTAAAATATCACAAGACTGGGGAAGCAAGCCTCCTATGTACTCAACAGTAATTTGAAACTAGTAGATGAACAACATAGGCCCACAAGAGAGAAAAACACAAATTCAAGAAGGAGGAGAGGTGGTCTCACCTAATGCATACAATGTAAGGGTATATGGCACACCTCCTGGGTGAGGGGCTCAGCTACAACTTGGAATTGACCTTACAAATGCAAACAATGTAACCTAATCGTATGTACCCTTACATTAATCTGAAATTTAAAAAAAAAGGAAGATAACACCTCTCTCTTTCAGTCTTTGAGGTAAGGTAGGAGTTTAACTTCAATAAGCTCCAAGTAGCAAATGCATATGGACAAATCGCACTGCCTAGCCTCTCCCTGACGTCCTCCAGGACTTTCCCACTACCTCGCCCCAATGCTCCTTACCTTTTGTTTCACCAGAGTTGAGTTCAATCTCTTTCTTCTATTGCAAAAGGATCTCTTCCCATTGCAATAGTCTTGAATGAAGTCTCCCTTGTCTGTTTAACTGGTCCACTTCAATTTTTCTTTTACAGAATCACCTGGGGGAGATTTTAAAATGTCTGATGCCTTATATCCACACAAGATCCTAATTTCATTGGTCTTGGGATTTTTGAAATGTGAACAGATGTTTAAACAGTGCAACCAGGGCTGAAAAAGACTGAAAAAACAAGTAATTCTCAAGTTTGTCTGAGGGAATATGACAGAAATAAATGTGAGAGGAAGAACTATTAAACCTTCCATAGGGAAAGTATAGTGGGCACTGCTAATTAATTATCTCACTGGATCTATTTGCTGCTTCTTCCTATTAAATCCTAATGTTGTCAAATCATTCATCTCTTCTTCATAAAATCATGTGACTCAGTTTAGATGACTTCAACCCATCCTGAATTTAAAAAGTAGGTTCTGATTAATCTAAACCAATCTTGGTAATTTCATTTCTTTGACTGTTGTGGTCCAGGTAAGAGATATGATCTAATTTTTAACCAATGAGATTTAAGTCCCGTTTGTTCACTAGGTTTGAGTCCTGTTTGTTCTTTCTGGGGTATAAACTGTCTTCTTCTATACAGCCTCATTTTTAAGTTTCTTTATTTTCTTTAACAATAGAAGCCACCTCTTTTTCTCCTATAAATACTCAAGAAAGCCTATGGACCTAAGTACTATGGGCAATTGTTTTATAAACATTCATTCAATAACATTTCCCTAAAATTTAGTTGGGTACCTATTTCTAACGACTGTTCTGATACTCAGGATATGGTAATGAGTAAACCAGAGTCCTGCCGTTGTGAAGTTCACTTTTATCAGAGGAGAAAAACAATAATCAGTCAACATAATAAATTGATAAACTGCACAATAGGTTGGCAGGTGATATGTACAATGTGAAATAAAAGGTGAGAAGAGTGGGTATTAATATAGCCTAGGGCTATATTGCTTTATTTATAAATCTGTGAAATCTGTGCAAAGACTTGAAGCCCTGATGAAATTAGGCATTAGCTATGCCCTGGGAGGAAAGAGTGTCCTAGGCAGAGGAAATAGTGGAGTAAAGGTCCCCAGCAGAGGCACGGCCTACAGATCAGTGTACCTGGAACAGCTAGCAGAGGAAGATGAAATCGGAGAGGCAGAGTGTGGCAGAGCGTCATAAAGGTGTATCCATTCTAAATACTACAGCTTTTTAATTTTGATTGCCAGAAAGAAATCTTGATTTACAATTTAGTTGGGGGCTGTGGCCAGAAGAGCACAGAGACTACCAACAATAACAACTACCACCAACAAACAACAGCAACAAAATAAAAACTAGATCTCTGATGAAAGAGTTGCCAAATCAACCAAGCCTGGAGTCCGCTTTCCTTCTGGATCGACTGCTTCATTAAAGAATGAATTTCTTCATTGTTCAGGCCAGAGTTAAAGTTCTTTTACTTGAAGTTGAGCCTAAGTAAAAAATGTTAGCCTGACCTAGACAAATAAGAATGGTTCTTTGCCAACAATCTTTTATTTTAAAAGAGCAGCAGCATGAAATAACTTAAATCATTTGAAGAGATACTTAGCTAGGCATAGGGAAGGACTTTTTGATTATTAAAAGCTAGTACAAGAGTGTGTTGAATTTCATCCAGGAAGTAAGATCATCATATTTTTTCAATAAAATATATGTCCACTTGCTCAGGGAAAGAATGTGGAACTATAAGTTCTGGTGCTTTGATAATTGAATTACTTTAAGATCTTAGTTACTAAGATTAGTAGAGGGGATGACACCAACTTAAAGATATAAAATCTTCAGATATTGGAAATGAAAACGATGTAGATTTCCTCCTAGCAGTTCTTAACACAAGGTAGGTTTTTCTAATTTAAGACCTATTTATACAGTCTTTCAGCAAATATTTGCTGAGGGCTCAAAAGTAGAGGCTCACATGATGGATTAAATGATAGGGTGAAAGTTACTATATGCTGCTTGTCAATTATATAACTATTATTTCATTAATCCTTCATGAATATATTCAAACCACATATATTCCTCTCCTGTTATGCAGCTGAGTTGTTTGATTATGGAGGACAGGAACAAGGCAGGAAGGTGAGACCAAGGAACAATTTACTTATCTCCCAATTTGGCATTAGCATGTTAATGTGGTCAGATGAGATAATGCATACAAAGCATTCAACATCAGAGTTTAATGAAGAGTTGCTATTCAAAATGCTGATCATTCTTAATGTGCCCTTGTGGTATAGAACAGGTAACAGTTAGTCTAGGTCACTGGCATCTGAATGGGAGAATCCAGATCTTGTTCTTTCCAGCAAGTAGAGAATAGACTGTGTTATTTTGCAGAATTACACATGGAATGATTAACCTATAAACCTAGTACAGCAGGAAAAAGCTTACTATTAGACCAGGCTGGTCATTAGATCAGATTTAGTCTTAGCTCTGCAACTTTGAGACCTTTAGCAAGTCACTTAATCTTTCTGAATCAGAATTTCCCTTATCTTAAAAAAAAAAAAGATACACATAGCATTTCATAGGATGAGTATGTAAGTGAGATTATATGATTGAAATATTATTTATTTAGAAAGCAGCATATATACCTGTGATGCTATCTGGCCTAATATGTATTGTCTTGTACCTTGTGTAATGAGCTTGTTAAGAATTCTCAACTCAGAATATAAATATGATATCGGTTTGGTTTTCCCAAAACTTGATTTCAACTGTGCTTTGTTGATAGTGTAAACATTGTGGGTGGAGTCCAAAATGTCCATTCATTCCCTTTCTGTTAAATGCACCAGTCCTCGTTCTAAGTGATGATAATTCTTCCCTAACCCCTAGTTAGAGCTTTGATACTGGCTGTTTGCACAAAGAAGATGGGGAGTGAGGAAATAGTTCTTCTCTACTGTCTTTTCAAGGCTTAGTTCCTCTGGTGGACAGAGCCAGCCTGAGACTCGGAGGCGGGGAGGAACACCAGCCCTGTGTTGCTGCCAGGAGATGGCGCTGGTCCTCTCTAGCTCCTTCTGGCTCTGTGTGGTGCTGGTAAGCTTCGTGGTTGCCTATACAACTGCTTAGGGTAGTGTTCAATTTGACCTGGCACTCTTGATAAATTTAACCTTTGGTCTTGACAGCAGACCCAAATCCTCTCCTCTCCCTCTTTGAGTTTCTTTTCTTTCTTTCTTTTTTTTTTTTTTCTTTAAAACCCACTCCCTCTTACAGGGTATGGGATTTTCTCACACGACCCTCCACCCATGCAGTCATTTTTCTTTTAATCCCCTTTCTCCTATGTATGAAACTGTAGAAATTCTTTTTGCACTCTCTCCAAGGGCTATAGAGAACTTGGTGGAGGTGCCCTATCCTGCCCCAACCACCCCATTCTACACTGCAGCTCCTTGTCATCCTAGTTATTGGGCTATTCCAACAAGCTGCTTACTGCAGGAATCTCCAGATGAGAAGCCAGGATAAATGCCTGTGCTCAGGAAAAACTTCCATACTTCCAGACACTTAAACTCTGCCACACTCTTCTCATGCAGAAGGGAGTAAGTACCAAAGTCACTGAATTACAGAAGCCTCCAGTCTTTTGAATTAAATGACAGTTGGGGAAGGGTGGGATGTAGGGGGAGAGGTAGGGGGAGAGATTTTAAAGAATTGGCCTCACATTTCACATGCTTGTCAGCTGTCCCTAAATCACTGCTCATTTGAATAGGAAAGTAAAGGAAATGTCCCATGTTGCTCATTTGCAAAAGGAAGGTTTTAGCAAGTCCAAAACCTGTCAGGCAGACTGGAAATACAGGTAAGGGTTGATACTGCAGTCTTGAATCTGAGATCCCTAGGGCTGGCCAGCAGGCTAAAAACTTGGGCTAGATTTTCATGTAACAATCCAGAGGAAGAATTCCTTGTTCCCTAGGAAACATCAGATTTTTTTCAGGCCTGTTTACCTTATGAAGAGTAATCCATGTTACTTAAAATCAATTGATTGCAAATATTAATTCAGTCTACAAAATAGATTCAAAGCAATATCTAGATTAATACATTCAAAGCAATATCTAGAAAGTGGGCACCACTTTTGTGTTGTCAGAATTTCTCTGCTGGGTCTTTGGTCTCGGAAATTTGAAGTATGAATTCCTGGACCACCCACAAGTAAGTGACAGGGCAGATTTTATTGATAGAGAAGAGAAAGGAAAGAGGAAAGGCTGTGTCTAATTAACACATGTATATGTAACAATGAAAAAAAAAAGAGAAAAGAAAGGCTCTGGTGCAGTGGAGTGGTTCCCAAGTGGGTAACCCCTTTCAGCTCTCTGTTTAGGGCGGTGGTTCTCAACCTTCCTAATGCCACAACCCTTTAATACAGCTAAAAGGGGTCACAACCCACAGGTTGAGATCCGCTGGTTTAGGGGTTTATATGCAGTTTTTCCTACCCTGTGGGCAGGGGGGTTTGGGGAGATGGAATGTATGTTTAAAATATGTCACAGCCGTTTGGTACATCATTAGTACATGTTTAAACATGTACTAATTTTTAAGAAGTCTGGGGGACAAGTTAATTTTAAACCTGCCTTTGTGTCTGCATTCAGTTCTGATGGGGACGTTCTATCCCACCCTGAAAGTGGCAACTTAGATGGAACATTTGATCCAGCTGGCTTACGAGCCTGTTTTGGGGGCGCTGAAAGTGGGGTCTGTGTCCAGCCCTAAGTATAGAGGGCCTGCCTCAATCTTCTAGCCAAGTTGACACATGAAATTCTCCATTACAAGTATCTTATAATTAATAATATGCATCAAAGATCGTAATTGTTTAATTTTATGTTTAAAATATCTACTTATGCTCTCTATAGTTTTCACTATATAAAAAGCACAGTTTCCTCATTTTCTTCACCACTGTGCACATCAGGAAATTGATAAGAAATTTACATAAGCAGAGAACAGCAAGGTGGGACTTCAACCCGGGTCTTCTGACTGCCAGGCCCGTACTTTTCTCCCCTAACCTCAGTGCCCGTCAACAAATATTGGATGATGGAATTTACTTATTGATCACCAATGTGATCACTGGGCACAATAAAAACACAATGTGCCACTGGGCACAATAAAAACACAAAACAAACTAGAAAGAAAATGACTAAATTAGTAGAAAACCTACTATTAGATAGATACTTAGAATTCCAGCTCTCCTAGGGAAAAAAGACAAGGGCAGAACCACCAGGCCCCATATCAGTGCTGCTCACCTGAATCCCACTTGCTCACACAGCTCTCAACAGCTTTTTACAAATATGATTGTTATAACACATTAGTTTTTCTACCTGTTTCCAGTAGGAGTATTGATCTGTCATGGTCTACTATGTACTGTAGAGAAGAGGAGGTCAATGGTTTTTTTATTTTAAATTTATTATTAAGTAGATTAATGTGTTAAATGCATGTTATATAAAATCCAAAAATATAGAAGGGTATTCATTGGAAATAAAATGTAAGAAAATTTGCCAGCTACTTTCCTTCCATGAAACACTACTCCTACTGACTTCATATGCATTCTCCTAGAGATGCGCTAATGATGTCCTGACATATACCATGTATATATGTGGGTGTATATCTGCACTCTTTTCTGGTACATCATTCATAGCGTGCTTTGTATTTTGCTCTTTTTACCCAAAAACATATCTTGCAGAACTTTTCATTCCAATGCTTCGTTGTTTTTCATAGCTATGTAGTATTTCTGGATACATGTACGAAATTCAATTTATTTAACAGGGGTTAGTGATGAATATTTACGTGGTTCCTAATATTTTTCTATTACAAACAATGCAGAAATAAATATCCTTCTATTGTGTCACTTTGTACTGTGTAAATACAGATACAATTCCTTATCTTTGGGTATGTAATTTTTTTGTTTGTTTGTTTGAGACAGAGTCTCACTTTGTTGCCCTTGGTAGAGTGCTGTGGTATCATAGCTCACAGCAATCTCAGACTCATAGGCTCAAGCAATTCTCTTACCTCAGCCTCCCAAGTAGCTTGGACTACTGGTGCCCAACACAACGCCCAGCTATTTTTGTTGTTGTTGTTGCAGTTGTCATTGTTGTTTAGCTGGCCCAGGCCGGGTTTGAACCTACCAGCTTTGGTGTATGTGACTGTGCCATAACCACTGTGCTATGGGCACTGAGCCTTGGGGTATGTAATTTTTAACAGCTTTATTAAGTTCTAGTATAGATATTACAAAATTTGCCAATGATATATGGTTTTAAGCATTTTATAGTATTGTGCAACTATCATTGTAACCCAGTCTTGGAATTTTCACCTGTCCCACATAGTTCTTTGATAGAAGGATCTTAAAGGTCGATCTCCATTCTTATCCCTTTAACACTAAGCAACTTCTGATCTGCTGCAGGAATTTGTAAATGCATCTTTTCTGGGTATTTCATATAAGTGGAATTCTATACTTTTTTTTTTTTTTTTTTTTTTTGGTAATCTGGCTTCTTTTATGTAGCAAGGTGTCTTCAGATTCATTCATGTTATAGCCAGTATCAGTTATTAATTTTAATCCTAAATCACACTCATATCTGTTCACCAGTGAATAGACATTTGCACTGTTGTTATGAATATCATCATGCAAGTCTCTGTGTGGGGCGTATGTGTTCATTCCTCAGCTCCCCTCTCACTTGGTTTTGCTGATGGCTTCACACAGTTATCCAGGTCCCTATTCAAAAACTAAGTATTATAATGTTGGTTCAGACTTACTGCCCATGAGGAGTTTGGGGAAATAGTAAATCTATTATGCAAGTATTGCCAGTGGGCAGCTTCCATTGGCTTGGGATTGTCATGAAAATTTTTGACACCTGTAAGTAAAGTGAATTCAAACTTTTCCAGAGGTAACCAAGGAAGAACATGTAGATATGAGGAATAAAGCAAAGAGAAAATTGATAGCAATTATGCTTACTGTTTATGCTTTACCTTCAAGACTATGTAATTATTATAGCAATCCCATCGTACTGGTTAACTACCACTTTTAAAAATTACACAACGAAGTATCCTACCTGCTAACAGTTTTTACTAAAGATCCCACGGCTAATCCATGAGAAAGCTGAGAACCTAACACTAGTTGTGTATCATGACAAAGTCTTCAAAGTCTTGTCTGGGCTTTAATTCATTCATAAAAGAAGATTTTTTTAAAAAGTATAGTATACCTCTAGTTTTAGCATCTCTTTGGTTCAAGAAATAATTTTTAAATTAATAAATTCCTCCACTACCTGAACAACAAAAAGTGTAGATAGGGTCTTGTGTTAAAATGATTACAGGGAGTTTACGTTACATAGTCATTCAACTTAGATATTACACCTTAACATGACAAAATTTTAGAGACGAATAGGATATTACCACTTTACAAATGAGAAAACTGACATCCTTGAATGAAAACATTCGTATAGGATTACGCACAAGCTATAGAAGAGCTGATGTCAGAAAGGTGGGGCGCGGTGGCTCACACCAGTAATCCTATCATTCTGGGAGGCCCAGTAGGTGGATTGCCTGAGCTCAGGAGTTTGAGACCAGAGCAAGAGGGAGACCCTGCCTCTACTAAAAATAGAAAGAACTAGCCAGGCTCTGTGGTGGGTGCCTACAGTCACAACTTCTTTGGAGGCTGAAGCAAGAGGACCACTTGAACCCAAGGGTTTGAGATTGCTGTGAGCTGTGATGCCATAGCACCTACCCAGGGCTACAGAATAAGACTCTGTCTAAAGGAAAAAAAAAGACAAAGAAAAGCTGATATCAGAATCAAGGACTTTAAAAACTCAGTCAAGTGCCTCTTCAAAAATCCTGTCTTTGATAATAAATTCTTTCTATGAAGATCTTTGTGAGTGCCAAACATATCTGAAAGATAAGTGACATAAGAAAATTCTCGTTTAACGAAGATCTTATATTAACATTCGCTTCTTTAGCCAGAAATCTTTGGTACCTTATGCATTTCATTTCTCTAACATTTTTTTGTAAGTCAAAGAAACCCATTTTCCATGTATCAAAATGAGCAAAAATCACCTTTCATATAAATCACCTGGGCTCCTGTTAAGCAAGTCCTTGGCAAAGTTGAGAAGGCATTCAGACGGGATGCTGAGTACTTCATTTAGACTGGCCAATTATCCCATCACAGTGCTTAGACGACTGACAAATGTTAGTCCGTCTTAGTCCTCAACCATTGGTCATTGTTTTTGTTTGTTTGTTTCTGTTCTTATTTTTTAACCAGACATGTCAAGATAGTCATGTGTCAAGGCACTGAAACCTTCACCTGAAACTTAAAGCTTTGGTGTTTTCCTTTTACAAATGAGCAACCAGGGACATTTTCTTTACTTTCCTCTTGAACTGAGCAGTAATTTAGGGACAGCTGAGGAGGCCAGAATCTGGAAGACTGCCTAACAGGTCGTTTGTTTCTAGCTTTTGGAGCATTGAGACAAGCTCAATAATTGCAGCTCTCGCAGTACAGACTTTTTTGTTCTTGTGCAGTAACAATGTGGGCACACATTAGTCATCTTTGCCAGCTGATACCTTGCTGGCACTCCTGTTTTGCTAGCCTTTAAATTAACAGGCCTGAGTTAGCAGCTCCCCTTCCTTCTGACAAGCTCAGAGCTGAGAGGGCAGTGGTATTTGAAACTCTTACAAATATCAACAACAAAACAAACAACTTAGAGATGGGGGCAAACATTAATCTAAAAGAAAGAAAAAAAGATCAGAAGAAGTTTTTATATTTGATACCTTCAAATAAGATGGGTTTGGGGAGAGGAGAGAGAGAAAATAAATTTCAATAAGATTTTTCATTACAGGGAGAAAACATAGTTGTTCACGTTTATATTTTTTCCCTGTAGTGGGATATAAATATTTTAGCAACTTCAATTGAATTGAGCCATAGGAAACCTCTTTTGAGAAAGTATTCTTATTTTTATTGACAAATAAATACTCCCTGAATTTAGACCCCAAGTGAGAGATCTGTAACAAACCATTAAGAAAGCTGACAAAAATTAGAATAACATCTTTTGATGTTCAGAATTTTATGTAAGCAGACTGTAAAATTTCCTCAAGTTTTATCTTTAGGAATTTAAGCTAAAACCCATAACCAATGCCATTTCCTTTTGTCTCCTTTCCCCTCAGTAGGAATAGTGTTGGGTTTAAGAAGCTGAGTCTTAAAAAGTCAGGGTTTCGGGTAGCTGAGTCCTTGCTTCTTGGGTGCTCTTGGCCAAAGAATGACCAGATACCCCAAACTAAGACAAACATGAAACAAAATTTATTGAAAAAGAGAAAGATATGTTTATAGAGCAAGAACAAGATAAGTTTGTCATAGACAGCAAGAGGGCCCCCATTGCCTCCACAAGAAAGGCCTTGTTTATGGCTGGGAGTTCATTTTCTATCACCTGGAAGGGGCCCACCTAGTGGTTCAGAGATCACCTTGGAACCACAGACTCTTATTGTGCATGTGGACCTCTGCTGAGCCTCTCTGAAAGCTTATTGTGAGGAGGGGTATGACTGAAATGTAGGCTTAAGCTAATGACATGATAATTAGTCTTAAGCCTGCTCTAGGTCACCCTCAAGACTGTACTGTACCTGTGCATTTTGGTCCATGGGCTACAGAGTCTTCTCCATCCTTTTGCAGTTGGCGTGCTAAGTTCGGATTGGTAGATGGGTAGGGTGGTCCCTCCACCCCCGGTGTGAGCAATTGGGATTTAGTGAGCGGCACTGATATGGTTCTGGCGGTTCCTCCTTTGTCTTTTTTCCCTAGGAGAGCTGTAATTCTAAGTGTCTACCTAATAGTGGGTTTTCCACTAATTTAGTCATTTTCATTCCTTTTTGTTTTGTGTTTTTATTGTGCCCAGTGGCATACATTGGAGATGAAGAAGCAAATTCATCATCCAATATTTGTTGACAGGCACTGAAGTTAGGGGAGAAAAGTATGGGCCTGGCAGTCAGAAGACCCAGGTTGAAGTCCCACCTGGCTGTTCTCTGCTTGTGTGAATCTCTTGTCAATTTCCTGATGTGCACAGTGGTGAAGAAAATGAGGAAACTGTGCTTTTTATATAGTGAAAACTATAGAGAGCATAAGTAGATATTTTAAGCATATAATTAAACAATTAAGATCTTTGATGCATATTATTAAAAACCTTTTTGAATGGTTCTCAAAGTGGGGTGACAGACCAGCAGCATCAACACCATCTAATAACTTGCAATAATTTGAATTTAGGGGTCTCATCCTCAATCTACTGGGTCAGCAAATTTGAGAGACTCGAGGGTACATCAGAGTCACCTGCAGGGCTTATTAAAATATAGATTGCTGAGCCCAAGCTTAGAGTCTCTGATTTGGTAGCTTTGGGATGTGACCTGAGAATTTAGATTTCTAGCAAATTCTCAGATGATGCTGTGGCTGCTGGTCTGGGGCAACACTTGCAAAAACTCTACCCTAAAGGGAATGGCGAGCTGGGGCTGCCGATCAACAGTTATTATTCACCTGGGGCACTTACCAATTCTCAAAACTGCTGGAGGCTCACATTCTAGGCCTCGTAGATAGCAGAAGGGATTTGCCATGTAACAGGAACGTAAAAATCAGAGAGATTTTGTTGTTTGTGCAGGTCTGCAGTGGCAATATTGGCTACCTGCACAGCTGTACATCTGAAGTCTGAGGAGCTAGAAAATGTTGGGCGCCCAATTAAAGCTCTAGAGCACTGTGGCCTACACACAGAGCTAATCCTGAGGAAGGCAGAATCTTACCAAAATTTCAACACAACCTCAATTCTTGATAAGATTTATGGGGTCAACCACTTTACCATATATGCCTAAGAGAAAAAATGGGAGACTCTCTCTGATGGAAGATGTTACCTGGAGCTTCTACTTTTCTTTTGTACACAACGGCTGGCACAGAGACATGAGAGGAGGTAAGATGATATCATCAACATCCCCAAGAAAGCATACAAACAATAGATACAGACTAATTCATGTGAAATAAACATATTTAAATTTGTAGTGAGGGGGAAAGAGCAAGATGGGTGTGGGTTTAAAAGGTAACACAAGGGATCACTGTAGTGTTGGAACTATTTGGTACCTTGAGTTCAGAGGTGAATCGATGAACATACAGAAGTACAAAAATTGTGTAGAGTGTGAAATAAACATATTTAAATTTATTTTTAATAGCTCCCCTCATACACACACACGCATGTACAAGTAGAAGTAAAGAAATTTGAATAAGATTAGTTGATTATATTATTTTCGTATGTTGTGGCAATATTAATGCCCTACTTGTGACATTATACTATTTGTAATGTATAAGATACTATAATTGGCAAGGACTGAGAAAAGTGTATGAGCGATTTCTCTGTATTAGTTCTCATAACTATATCTGAATCTGCAATTATCACTGTGAAGATTTCAAATAATAAAAAAGCATTCTCTCATCTTCATGGCACCGGATTAGGCAAAACACTTTACACAAAGCATAAACAAAATTAGCCAAAAAATTGATGTACTATAGTTAAATTAAAAACTTTTTTCATTCCCCAAAAGAAGATATTTGCAATACTTGACAAAGAGCTCATTTTCAGAATTAAATAAACTATTACAAGTCAAAATGCCAATAAACAATTAAAAAATGGGCAAAATACCACAACTTTATTAAAAATTATACCCAAATGGACAAAAAATTTAAAAAGTGCTCAATATCACTGGTCATTAAGAAATTACAAATGAAAATCACAAAATATCCACTAGAAGGCTAAAAGGAAAAAACAGAGAAAAAAACCTAATGTTGGTGAAGATGGGGAACAAACTGGCAATAGCATGAATTATCATATCCACTTTGAAAAGCTATTTACTTGTATTTATTAAAGTTGAAAATGTGCATATTTTGTGGCATAGAAATTTCACATCTAGGTATATTCTAAAAGATGTTTACACACATGTGTACCAAAATATACATGCAACAATATTCATAGGAGTACTTTATATATGAACCCCAAACTGGAAGAGATTTAAGAGTCTATTTGTGATGGATAAATATAGAATACTCTACCATAATGACAATAAATGAGCTACAAATTCGCATGTTTGACTCTCAAATATAATGTTGAAAAAAGATGACAGACACAAAAGAATACATACTGCAGGATGACATTTCTATAAAGTTTAAAAATAGGCCAAAAAGGGTGGTGCCTGTGGCTCAACGGAGTAGGATGCCGGCCCCATATGCCAGAGGTGGTGGGTTCAAACCCAGCCGTGGCCAAAAAAAAAAAATAGGCCAAAAACATCAGTCTTGGGGGATAAAGACCTGAGATACGCAGGAAGAAATTTCTGTGGTTCTGATAATGTTCTATCTCTTAATTTGGTTGCTGATTTTACTGTAAAAATTCATGAGAGATATGAGGTTTTATACAGAGGGGCCAAAAAAATGTATACACATTTCAAGAAGGGAAAATCTGTATTAAAATTGTAATGCTGAATTCACTTTTGACTTCTACAATTACCAGAAGTGCTCAAATGTGACTTATATACATCTTTTTTTTATGAGTATATATTGAGTATTAAAGTTTTAATACTGTTTATTCCTTTCTTAAAATGTGTATGTGAATACATTTTTGACACCCTCTTATATATGTTATACTTTAATAAAAGTTCACATTAAAATTAAATATATATATATTTCAATAGATAAAAAGAGGGAAAAATTACAGAACATTTCACCAGGGAGTTCGAATTTCTGGAATGAATCTAATGGTTATTCTACCAAAGAAAATGCAAAATCTGAAATTAAAAACTAAGTGGATGAGCTTGATAGCCTTGCTACTGAGGAAGATAGGACTAGTTACATATCAGTAAAAAATAGACCAAAGCATGACAATGTAAATTGAACAGAAAAACATATCAAGGCATAGGTGACCATTAAAAACGATGGAGACCTTACATCTTTTATATTAACCTGGGTGGAGTTGAAACACATTCTTCTTAGTAAAGTGTCTCCAAAATGGAGGAGCAAGAATCCAATGTGCTCAATATGAATATGAAGCCAGTAGACAATCTAATGCACACCCACATAAGAGAAAAACTTGAATCAATGCAAGGTGGGGGGCAGGAGGGAGAAGGGTGTGTTCCCACTTAATGGGCACAATGTTAGTGGGTATGGCACACTTCTTTGGGGTGGTACACAATTATAAGAAGGATTCTAGTAAAAAATGCAAACATTGTAACCTAATTCTTTGTACTCTTAAATTAACCTGAAACAAAAAGAAAAGCATAGGTGTTATGTGAAAATCTCCCCTAAGGCCTTACATACATACAACTAGAGTCACAGAAGAGAAGAGAAGAGAAGAGAAGAGAAGAGAAGAGAAGAGAAGAGAAGAGAAGAGAAGAGAAGAGAAGAGAAGAGAAGAGATGAGACGAGAGTAGGGCAGAAGTTTTGCTAAAATAAATAATGGCTGAGAATTTTTCAGCTCATAAGGCTTCTTAATGTAGAGGCTCGTAAAACATAAATAATCCCTATTATAATAAAGACAAAAAAATTCACAGACAGATCATTGCAAAACTTTTAAAAATAAAAGACAAATGGAGTACCTAAAAAGCAGACAGAGGGCAAAAAGGAAGCATCACCCTCAAAGAAGTAACAATATTACTGACATTTGACTTTTTGACACATGACAGTGGACTCAGAAGAAAGCGGAGTGACTTCTCTAAAGTACTGAAGGAAAATGAATGACAATTTAGAAATCTATACCCAGTGAAAGTATTCTTAAAAATTAAAATAAAACAAAGATATTTTCACAAAAAATCCAAATAAAAGAGTATCCAAATGGCTGACAACCATGTGAAAATGAGGTTGCCATCATTAGCAGTTATCAGTCTTAATAAGATACCATTACATAGCCACTGGAATGGATTAAATAGAAACCATAGAAAATACTGTGTGTCAGAAAAATGGAATTCACACACACTGTTTATGAGAGTATAAATTGACAAAAAACTTGGAAAACTATTTAGAAGTTTCCATTAATGCTCTAAATTCCCATACTCTGTGAACTACCAATTCCACTTCTGGGTGTGTATCTAACAGAAATGATCATATCAGCACTATCTACCTCAACTGGAAACTACCTAACTGTCCATAAACAGTAACATGAATAATCAAATGATACAAAGAATTATCCATTGCT